>CANYBF011191489.1:0-12187 GCA_948192965.1 Dalechampia spathulata | reverse complement strand
AATGCAAAAATCAATAAAAAGGGAATTGATTTACCTCTTGTAGATTCTCCAAAGCGTTAAGGAATGAGAGTTGAGATCCAATCCAGTCTGAATCCAAGTTTAGGTGATTAAAACGCCTAATTCTAGTTGATTTTAGTGCGTCTTGATTAATCCTAATGCCTTAGATTGATTAGAATTGTGTTTTGGAGTGCCAAATCACGTTTTGAGTTACCAATGGCTGCCTAGGAGTCTTAGGGTTTCGCTAAAAAATTTCGTCCCTTAGCCAAATGGCATATTAGGGTTTAATTAGGTCTGCCCTCGGGAACATGTGCGATCGCACATGTTGTGTAATGAAACATATGCGAATGCACATGATCATATGCGGCATGTAATGGGACATATGCGATCGCACATCCTCCCAAAAGTGCTAAATGAAACCCTAAACGGGCCTAGCCCGGTCCGAGAGGACCCAGGACGGTCCGAAAGAACCCTAAATAGCCCAGAATCAACTCGGAATCGATCCGAACCAAGGCCGGTCCAAAATTAGGGTGCGACAGTGATTGATGTTTTAGAAGTGTATTATATGTTATTTTTGGTCTAGATATCATGAGAAAGGGGTTTAGAGTGGGTTAAGGTTTATTGGTTAGCTGTCGTACAGGCATATGGATTACTGTATGGGCATACCAAGCATAAGAGATGGGTGGCCTTAGGTTCTTGGAGACCGTATGGGCGTACCAAAGGGTTGTCTGACTGTACCCATGCTTGCAAGAAAATAGGTTTGTTAGGAAGAATGTGATGGTACGGACGTACCAAATGGGGGTATGAGCATACCAGCCCTCATAGGAAAATTAGAGTGTCAAGAGTTTTAGCTCCGTATGGGCGTACCGAAGGTGGTACGGTCGTACGTGACTCAAGTTTGACTTTTCAATGAATAAGAACAAAGCTTAAACCCTTAAAAATAATAGAGTTAAGGGTCTTAAGTGCCAAGAAGGTGTGACAGCTAGAAGTTGAAGGTTTTGATCATTAGAAGCGAGACTACGGGCATATGTTCAAAGTGGTATTGCTATAGATTTGTGCTAGTTGTGATGTTTGCTTCTTTTCTTATAAAAGGACCTAAGTAAGGTCCAGAGGAATGATGTGCCCTGTTTCTATGACTATATATTACTTATGTTTTCCTATGATGAGCATGGTACGTGTATAGAAAGTATCATATATACATAATCATGGCATGCATCAAGAAGTATAAAAGGAAAAGAAAAAGGAAGAGAGAGATATTTATAGAGCTATATGCTCTAAACCTACTGGGTCATACAGATGATGGATTCCCTTGAGGAATCAAAAAGTTAAATGCCCTCTATATGGGAGATGAGTCTCGAGACCTACAGTTAAAAATGAATGATAGGTTCTCTGAACCACAAAGTTAAATGCCCTCCTTTGGGAGATGAGTACCAGTATCTATAGGGACTCAGTAGGGAAAGGAAATGTGCACAGATATACAAGAAAAGAAAAGGGAATGAGGAAGAATGCATGGCATGAAGGCATTCTCATTGATATGTTGTTAAAGGCAATGTATTCATTTATGCACTCCTTGATGTTCATATTGGATGATAACGTACTATGTACTTGTTGACCCTGACTTTTCACCCTCGTGCAATTTTGGGTTTCTGTTGATTCGGCTCGGTATTAGTCCCCGATATCAACCCCGATTATGTACATATGTCTCTGTGGCTTCCCCTTGAGTATTCTGGGGCACAGAGTACATAGTAGTTAATGGGGCCCACCACGACGTCAAGCAGGGCCCGCTACCCTTGTCAGCCTTTTATGAGCGTTCTATGCATACAAAACACATTTCATCTTGCTTACATGAAGTATAGCACATAACATTATCTGCTAAGAAAAATGGCTTTGCGAGGCCTACATGCGGGGCCCATCACCCTCATTAGCTTATTTTGAGTATTTTGTGCATATAGAGTACCTAACATGTTGCCTATGCAAGGCAGAGCATACAGCATGCCATATGCCACATTTCGGGCACACCACACTGGTGGGGCCCACTACCCCTATCAGCCCATTTTACATGTTCTGTGCACACAGAACACATTTTCATTGATGCCTGCACGAGGCACAACATTTGGCATACCAAATGCCACATTCTGGGCCCACTGTGTTGTGGGGCCATCAAAGGCACTGGTGGGGCCCACCACCTCTATCAACCCACTTTGAGTGTTCTGTATGCACAGAACACATTCTACATATTGCCTACGTGAGGCATAACACTTGGCATGCTAAATGCCACATTTTGGGCCATATAGTATTGTAGGCCTGAAATGGGCCCATTAGTGGAACTCATCGTTCGGGGCCGAATTTGGCAAAACTCAAAACTGCAAAGTGACTCAAAATGTCAATTGCATCACATTTGACATGTGACAAGCATTACATTTCACTCATATGAGGTGAAATACATGAATAGGGTGTATAGCACTATGCGCGTAGCATATAGCAAAATAAGGCTGGCTAGGGTGCCTACTTCAGGCACGTATTGCAACTTATTCCTGTGTCGGAATGGCTTGACACAAGTTTCCATTCCTAAGAATAAGTTGCAGACATGAATTTAGCATATTCATCTGCCATTTGGGAACACCATTTGCCCCCGTTTGGTCCATCCAAAATGGCTGCTCATCACAAATTTCTAGGATAACTTGCACAAGCTGGCTAGGGTGCCCACTTCGGGCATGTATTACAACTTGTTTCGGTATTGGAATGGCTTGATTAAAGTTTCCATTCCCAAGAGTAAGTTGCAGACATTAATTTTACATATTCATTTGCCATTTGGACATACCGTTTACCCCTCGTTTGGCTCGTGTAAAATCGCTGCTCATCACAGATTTCTGGTACAACCTGCACAGGCTGGATAAGGTGCCCATTTCAAGCACGGATTGTGACTTTTTTCGGAATCGGAATGACTTGATTCAAGTTTTCATTCCTACGAGTAAGTTGCAGACATGAATTTCAAATATTCATTTGCCATTTGGGCACACCATTTACCCCCCTATTTGGCTCATGCAAAATGGCTACTCATCAAAGATTTTTGGGACAGCCTGCACAGGCTAGCTAGGGTGCCTACTTTGGGCATGTACTGTGACTTTTTTTGGTATTGGAATGGCTTGATTCAAGTTTTCATTCCTAAGAGTAAGTTGTAGACATGAATTTTGCATATTAATTTGCCATATGAGCACACCGTTTGCCCGCCGTTTAGTCTATCCAAAATGGCTGCGCATCACAGATTTCTGGGACAGCCTACACACGCTGGCTAACGTGCCCACTTCGGGCACGTATTGTGACTTGTTTCGGTATCGGAATGGCTTGATTCAAGTTTCCATTCCTAATAGTAAGTTGCTCACATGAATTTTACATATTAATTTGCCATTTGGGCACACTATTTGCCCCCCATTTTGTCCATCCAAAATGGCTGCTCATCACAGATTTTTAAGACAGCATGCACAGGCTGGCTGGGGTGCCCACTTCGGGCACCTATTGTAACTTGTTCCGATATCGAAATGGCTTGATTCAAGTTTCCATTCCCAAGAGGAAGTTGCAGACATGAATTTTGTATATTCATTTACCATTTAGCCACATGTTTTGCCCTCCGTTTGGCTCATGCAAAATGGCTGCTCACCAAGTTTTGGGACCTTATCCTATATTGCTAAGCCTAAGGGTGCCACCCCTCCTAAGGCTACTATAAATACAAGGCCAAGCCTTCCTCTTCCAACACATAAAAACATATCATAAAAATGATACACAAGATATCATACATATGATAAACATTTTAATTCTAAGACATAGGATTAAAATAACTTAAGTAAAATTTTAATTAAGTTTAGCGACTAATTAAATTTTTACTAAAATCATAAGCTTTTGGGAATTTGGGGGGAGTGACTTCTTGCTTTGGTAAGTCATTTATTCCTTCGGCTTTTTAAGTTATTTAAGGTTTTCTGCCATGTTTAGCTTATTATCTTAGTTTAGCTTTATTGCCATGTTTAGCTTATTGTTTCATTTAGCTTTACTGCCACGTTTAACTTTTTACTATGCCATGTCATATGTCATTTATGCTATGTCATCATGCCACATCATATACTAATATGCTATGTCATATGTCATATGTCATTTATACCATGTCATTATGCCACGTCATATGCTAATATGTCACATCACATGTCATACGCCACTATGCCATGTCATCATGCCACGTCATATGCTAATATGTCACGTCACATATCATATGCCATTTATGCCATATCATCATCCCACGTCATATGCTCATATGTCACGTCACATGTCATACGCCACTATGCCATGTCATCATACCAAATGCCATGATGAATAGTAACTCATGAATAGTAACTCATGAATATTATGACATCATGCCATGTCATATGTTAATATGTCATGTCACATATCATACGCCATTATGTCATATCATCATACCACATGCCATGTCATATGCCATTTATGTCATGTCATCATGCCATGTCATCATGCCATGTCATATGTCATACGCCACTATGTCATGTTACCATGTTACATGCCACATCATCAAGTCATGCTATTATGTCATGCCATCTTACATCCATCAGACTTTAGCTCTTGATTCATGCTTTAATATGGTATAGAATTAGTCGATCAAGTCCTAAATTTCATTTGCTATTAATGATCTTGCTTGTTTATTTGCATTTTTACTCGTGTTACCCGAGGTGGAAATTTCCCGAGGAGGTTAAGACATTACTAAATGTCTTGGATTTTTGTAGACGAAGATCCTTTGTAATAAAATAGCATTATTCTCAATTTTAGGATTTAGCATTAAATCCCACGTATATCCCTCATTCTCCTCAATCCCTTTCACCGGCCTTTCGGTATTTTTATTCATAGATGAATTTATATTTGCTAAATATATGTCATCATGTCACATGCCATATCACATGACACATCACACACTTTTATGCTATGCCATGCATATGCCATGCCATAACATATATTATCTCGTATGTCAATACAATCCAAATATGCCAATACGTAATGCAATATATGCAACTTGCCACGCTATCCTATATACCATGACACGCCGTATGTCATACCATATACCATGTTGAATACACATTCACATATGCATCCACTATACCATGTCATACATCATTTCACATACCATGCATATGATATGCCATACGCTATGCCATGTCATCTATATGCCATGCCATACATCATTTCACAGGCCATGCATATGGTATGTCATCCACTATGCCATGTCATGCATATGCCATGTCATACATCATATTCATATATCATGCATATAATATGTCATACACCCTCACATGACATGCATATACCATATCATACATCATTTCATATGTCACGCATACGGTATGTCATCCACTATGCCATGTCATGCATATACCATGCCATATATCACCCCACATATCATGCACATGATATGCCATGTATAACTTCACATTCCATGCATATGGTATGTCATCCACTATGTTATGTCATGCATATGCCATGTCATACATCATATTCACATATCATGCATATCATATGTCATACACCCTCACATGACATGCATATACCATGCCATACATCATATCACATATCATGCATACGCTATGCTACTCATTTCACTTCGTACACCATGCATACGCCCAACGCCAATACAATTCAAAATGTTAATGTATAATGTTATATGCTATTTTCCATGATTATATGTTTACATATCATACTAGGTTGCCATATCATGCATATGATATGTTATACATGCTCACATGTAATGCATATGCCATGTTATTTTATTGCTATTTTGCATGCCATGCATATGCCATGCCATCCAAATGCCATATAGCATTATATGCCATTCTACGTGCAACCTTGCAATGCCAAATCACATGTCGTGCTATGTGTTTACATATACGCTCTTATGCTTGCCTACTTAGGATAATTAATCCTAACTATAATGGTAAAATTAATCTTGGAAACTCATAGAATAGATCTCCATCACCTGAACCCAATCTCTAAAAGGTTTAACTAGCACTCATACTATGGGTTGGTTGGACCAATCTGGAACAATCCGGTGGTGATTCCTTTGTAACTCTTTTAAGTCTGTATCATTCCCTAAGGGAACCCGTTAGAAAGACTTTGCTTTTACTCCAAGTGTGGTTCTCGATCCATGAGTATCGCAAGCCTTGCTCTAGGCTCCGGCAGAAACCGGGCATTCACAGTGGCGAATCCGCTGGGGACATCATGGCAAAAGAGTGGTGGCATCTAAGATTTTCCATATCAATTTTCCCATCATAGTTGGATTAATTGTATACATCACAACACCAGTCCGTGTCCGTACACACCACCCTGGTCTCGTGTCAAACTAGTGATTGTCAGTGAGTGAGTACCTTGGACTCCATTCAACTCCTTGGAAAGCATGTCTGCCTTAACCACGCGAGGTATAGTCCTATATCGATGATTCCATTTGGTTGGATAGGTTGTGGAAAACGTGGTAGGAGACCTTAGGCTGTTCTTAAAATCGGACTAAAGCCCATGTAGTAAGCCAAGCAACATTCCAAACTATGACCCTTATTACATGCTATGTGGATATTTGCCTTATCATGTGAGTGGATTTGCATAGACCCGGCCTATTTTCCTCCCACGTATTGCTCTGGTAAGAGTTAGAATCCTTTCATGATTCCGTATGGTTGCATAACCTCATTCTTATTCCATGGGCGTACTCTTATCATAACAATATGATCATGCCCGTATTGCTCTGCTAAGAGTCGGAATCCTTTCATGATTTCGTATGGTTGCACAACCTCACGCTTATTCCATGGGTGTACTCTTATCATAACAATATGATCATGCTTGTATTACTCTGCTAAGAGTCAAAATCCTTTCATGATTCCGTTTGGTTGCATAACCTCACGCTTATTCTATGGGCGTACTCTTATCATAACAATATGATCATGCCCATATTGCTCTGCTAAGAGTCGGAATCCTTTCATGATTTTGTATGGTTGCACAACCTCATGGTTATTCCATGGGCGTACTCTTATCATAACAATATGATCATGCTCGTATAGCTCTACTAAGAGTCAGATCTTTTCATGATTCTGTTTGGTTGCACAACCTCACACTTATTCTATAGGTGTACTCTTATCATAACAATATGATCATGCACGTATTACTCTGCTAAGAGTCAGAATCCTTTCATGATTCCGTATGGTTACACAACCTTATGCTTATTCCACGGGCGTACTCTTATTATAACATTATGAACATGCCCATATTGCTATGCTAAGAGTCAGAATCCTTTAATGATTCTGTATGCTTGCACAACCTCATGCCTATTCCATGGGCATATGCTTATCATAACAATATGAACATGCCCATATTGCTCTGCTAAGAGTCAGAATCCTTTCATGATTTTGTTTGGTTGCATAACCTCACTCTTATTCTATGGGCGTACTCTTATCATAACAATATGATCATGCCCGTATTACTCTGCTAAGATTCAGAATCCTTTCATGATTCTATATGGTTGCATAACCTCACGCTTATTCCACAGGCGTACTCTTATCATAACAATATGTACATGCCCATATTGCTCTGCTAAGAGTCAAAATCATTTCATGATTTCGTTTGGTTGCACAACCTTATGCCTATTCCATGGGCATATTATTATCATAACAATATGAACATGCATGTATTGTTTGGCTAAGAGTCAGAATCCTTTCATGATTCCGTTTGGTTGCACAACCTCATGCCAATTCCATCGGTATTCTCTTATCATTGTAATATGATTAGGTAGAAATGTTATCAGGTTTTCACCATAATCCCTCATATGATCAGGCAACGATCAACCCTTTTGCTTACCTTATCGAGAGAATCGCACCTCGAGTTCCCAGTGTAACTCCAAGTTAGTATCCCTACCTAGGAAAGGAGAACTTGGATTGACCAAATCTCGTGGAGGTATAAGGTTGGAAGGGAGCACTACTGCATGCTATATGTTCACTAACCATTTTCATGTTTTTTGCCAAACATGCATACATGCATACTCATATAATTTCCTAACAAATTTCACTTTTGCAGCCATAACGTTGGATGTTTCCTAGCATAGGATACGTATACATCCTACGTGATGCATCATGTGCACCCATACATATGCATGCTAACTTGCTTTGTTGCAACCATAACATCACATATTTCCTAGCATAGGTTACGCATGCATCCTACGTGTCATATCACGTGCACCATACACAGCATCGTATGCATACTCATGAATCCATGTTAACTCTTTCTATCATATGCAGAATCATGTCAAACTCATAGAACACAAGGAATGTCGCATCATCATCTGCTCCTGCTGCCTCAACACTGGATGAGGCCACTCTCGCTGTAGTTCAGAAGCTCATAGACTAGTATGTGGCCAAAATCCTGAATAATGACTTTAAGACTCTCCTGCAATAACAAATCCAGGAGGCTCTCAATCCTGTCGAATTCATTACCCCACGAGCTCCAATCAAGGAAAAGGGAAAAGGTATCAACCTATATAACATGGAGACCGATGATGATGTCTTGCTCCATATGCATGATGTTCAGAAATCTGATATCACTATCTTAGAATAGAAGATAGAATAGCTATAAACCATCATGAAGACCGAGGGCATGGGGTCTAACCTGAACTTTGATGAGTTCTCTGGTCGGGCTATTAAGGGGCTACCTGCTAAGTTCAAGCTCCCTAATGTTCCCAAGTACAATGGAGTTGGGGACCCAAAGAATCATCTGAAGACCTACACCATGCTAATGAGCACTATAGATCTATCGGATGATCAGATAGTCTGACTCTTCTTTATCTCACTGAAGGGACCAGCGGTAGCCTGGTATCATAGTCTGAACAAGGCAATCACATCCAAGTGGAAGCCTCTCTACATTGCATTCTATGAATAATATGGGTTGAAGTCTCGATTTGATGTAACCTTGATTGACCTGGAAATTGTTAAGCAGAAAACCAATGAGTTTTTTATGGATTACTTCAGTCACTAGATGGACAAAGCTACACTGGTCAGGCAGAAACCATCTGAATCTGACATGATCAATAAGCTTATCATAAGGTCACTGACACCCTACCAGGATAAGTTGAAGTGCCAGATGTTCCATACTTTTGAAGACATCTACTCAGTGGGACAACACATTGAGAAAATTGAGGGTAAGAAAAAGGAGCTTTCCTTTCCAAAACCCAAAACCACCACATGCACTCAGACGCAACCAAAACCCCATTATGCCAACGCCCTACAAACATCAAAGCCTCACTACATCAATGTTGTGCAAACACCAAACCCCATACTCTGAAACACTACCCCATCCAAGAGATTCTCGGATCCTGGAATCCCACTTTCCAAGGTCTTTAAGCATCTCCTCAAAGCCAAACTCATCAAACTGCTTGAACCAAACTTCAAAACACCACCCCCAGCCTTGGTGGACACCAAAACCTACTACCACTACAATCAGCACCATGCTCACAACACTGATGATTGTCACTCTCTCAGACTAGTCATTCAGAACCTCATTGACTCTGGTGAGATCGAGGATCCTAAAAAATCCAAGCCATCAACCAAGAAAAACTCGCTGCCAAACTACCACAAAACTAACCTCACCTACATGCTCTAATCAAGGTTGCCAGAATCTCTGGTTCTGAACTCTTTCTCTCCTCTTAGCAGTAAGGGGATTGCTCGGTTGCCCACTATTACCTTCCAACCTAGTGTTGGGTTTGATATTAGTGCCATTGAATATGGTATGATAGTTTAGAGGATGAGTCCACAGCTACTCAAGATTCCAATAAGTCTGAATCATCACAAAATTAGGCTTCCAAAAAGGGTAAGTAGGCCGAGACCCCCAAGACAGTTAAGCCACACTAAAAACACCCAAGCAACAGAAAGGGTTAGGTTCCAACAAGATGTCCTCTCGAGTCCGCAACGTGACTCGCAGCGGTGAGGTGTTCACTCCTCCCGACCTTGGGAAGAAGCCAGAAGCCCTTAAAAAGTTGACCGAGGCTAGGCCTACTTGGGATGAGGTTGGCCCAAGCAATTTTCCAGCTCCATAACCAGCTGATCAGGCTACTTAGCTTGATAATGTTATCGTCAAGAAGCTAAAGAAGACGTAAGCTAATATCAGCATCTGGAACTTGGTGTTATCCTCCCAATAGCATCAATAGGCCATTGTCAAAGCACTCTCAAGCATGAGAATCTCTCCTTCTACTTTTACCTCCAGCATGAAGAGTGAGCTGGTAAACCGGGAGCTACCATTCAACATGATCACTTTCTCTTATACGGATTTGAACTAGACTTCCCAGCTGAGCACTTGGGAATAGTTGATGTCTAGAAATAGCAGTTGCACTTTGATGGTGCAGTCAATAGAAGAGGTGTAGGTATAAGAGTTGTGTTAATCACTCTTGAAGGTGAAACTCATTATGCTCTCCAAGTGGCTGAGCTTTTCAGTCACTAATAATATGGCTGAGTATGAAGCATGTCTCTTTGGGCTGGAAGCATTGCTAATGGTTGGGGCCCAAGATGTACAGATATTTAGTGATTCGATGCTAGTCATTCACTAATCCACGGCCAAGTAGGATGTCAAAGAAGAGAGGCTCAATCCTTATGCTAAATACATGAAGCTCATGGTTTGCAATTTCTGCTCCTGCCAATTCATTCACATGCCACATAAAGAGAATCAGATGGCCAATGCCTTAGCCACACTGGCTTCAGTCTGTGAGTGACCACAGAGTCAAGCTCAACCTATGTTCATCCAACAGTCAAGGTGTTGACCCTGACTTTTAACCCTCATATAATCTCGGATCTTTATTGATTCGGTTAGGACTTAGTCCCCGGTATTGATCCCTATTATGCGTATAGGCCTTCGTGTCTTCCTCTGCGTTCTTCTGGTGCGCAGAACATTTCAGGACTGGTGGGGCCCACAATGGCACCTGGCGGGACCCGCTATCTATTCTGAGTGTTTTGTGCATACAGAACACCATCCCCTGCTGTATACAAAGGCAAAACACTTGAAATGCAAAGTATTGCATTTTTAGCCTCGGGTACTATTCATCATGAATAGTACATAGGTGGGGCCCACTAAACAGAAGCAGGACCCGCAGTCCCCAATAACCTATTCTGTGTGTTCTGTACTTACAGAATACATTTTCCAGCTGCCTTACGCAAGGCACAGCGCTTGGCATCGTGAATGCTGTATGCTGGGCCCACTGCGCTGTGGGGCCCACCTAGTAACAGTGGGGCCCGCTGCCCCTATTACCTATTCTGTGTATTCTGTACTTACAGAATACAATTTCACGTTGCCTTACGCAAGGCACAATGTTGGGCATCGCAAATGCCATCTTCTGGGCCCGCTACGCGGTGAGGTCCACTTAGCAATAACAGGAGCCCGCTACTCCTATTTCCTATTCTGTGTATTCTTTACTTACAAAATACATTTCACACCTGCCTACGCGTGGTAGGATACAAAGAATGCAAAATATTGCATTTTAGACCTGGGTTACTATTCATTATGAATAGTATACAAGCGGGGCCCGCTTCCCCGATTAGACAATTCTATGTATTATGTACTTACAGAGTACATTCTGCTGCTGCCTTAAGCAAGGCACATCTCGTGGCATTCCGAATGCCACATTTGTAGGTTCACTGCGCTGTGGGGCCCGCTTCCCACTATTATCTGCTTTTAAGGTGTTCTGTACGCACAAGAACACACCTTATTCACTACCTCACTTGAGGCAAAACGCTTGGCAGGCTATTTGCCACTTTCTGGGCCTTTTTAGGTTGTGGGGCCCACGAGGGTACTATTCATGATGAATAGTACCCAGGTGGGCCCACCGCCCGAATTCACCAATCTAAGTGTTCTTGACGTGTAGAACACATTTTCGCTATTGCCTACGCGAGGCACGACTCACGGCACCCCGTTTGCCACTTTTTAGCCTTAATGGGCCTATTGGGCCCAAATTGGGCCCATTAGCCAAAACTCGATGTTTGGGGCCGAATTTGAGAAAACTTATAACTGCAAAGTTTCTCAAAATGTCATTTGCACTTTCCTGGACATATGGCACACATCCTGTTCTACCCGTACGAGGCGTAGCGCATAGGTAGAAAACGCAACGTGCGTAGCGCATAGC
>CANYBF011191399.1:0-18228 GCA_948192965.1 Dalechampia spathulata | reverse complement strand
TTCATATAAATCATCTAATACCATAATTAAATTAACTTAATTAACTTCTTTAAATTTAATTGACCCTTAAGGTCCAAAATACTAAATTGTCACCTTACTTACATAATTTACACTTTAACTTACTTAATAAATTAATTAATTAAACTCATATTATTTTATTTTTAATTTATTAACTCATCAAATTTCTTAAAGACATCTATGATACTTAATCATTTAATCAATTAATGACTTTAATTATTTCATAACCATATATGTCTATTTACACATTTATTCTTAAGCCCTAACTATGTAATTTACAAATCATATAATTTATGTTCTAAATTTAATTATCCACTTGAATCATAAAAATTAAAAAACTTCACCTTCTTGCTTTCATTTATTTAATAAACTAAATCTACCAAAATAAATCATCTCACTTTTATTTACTTAATATTTTATTAAATTATTTTTAAACAAAACACAAACTCTTATTTCCAATACTTCTTTATCATCATTCATTTATTAGTCTTTGTTATTATTATTATTTTTTTCAATTTAATCAATAAACTTCCATAAAATTTATCATAACCTTAATTAATTAAATTTTTTTTTGAAAAAAACACCTAACATACTTCTTTGTTTTTGTTTAGCTAAATAATTAAACCATTTAATATATTAAAAGTCCAAAACTCATGAAATTGACGTATTCAACATCCTTTTAACTTTTAACTTCATGTTCAAATCAATAATTTTAGATCATAAACAAAATTCTAAACATATGTAATAAACATTTTACAAATTAAAACTGTTTTAACTTTTAAATAATTTAGATCTAACCATCTGAAAGTTATCTTCAAATCGGTTATGCATAAAAATTCAACTCAACACACACAACATGCATAATCCCTTCTTCTACTCATCTATAATTTCCAAGTAGCAAAAACCAACACAACTTAAAGATCTAACATTAGCATAATTCAACCAAACCAACTTCACATACAAAATCTAACACTAAAAGAACGCATGAATCTAACAAATCCAACATTAAAATGTGCTCACCTTTAAACAACTCTTAAAAACTGAAATAAACTTGATCTTCTAAACCCACAAAAATGTAAATACATCCATGGAAGTTTGAAGCTTTATATGTTATGATTTACAAGCAAACGTGTAGATTTAGAGGGTTTAGTTACTCAACTTGAAGAATCAAAGAAACGAAAGAAGAAAGTTGCAATTTTTAAAGGATAAAATGGTTGTTTCGGCCTTGGCTTTATCTTCTTAAACAAAATAGAGGAGCTTTATCAAATGGTATCTTCCTCACTTGAATCTTGTTGTTTGTTTTAATTTTGAAGAGAAAAATAAAGAAAAGTAGAGTTGATTGTTAGTTGTTCTCTCAAAGGGAAAAATTGAAACTTAAAGAAATTGAATAAAGAAGATAAAATGAAATGGGTGGAGAGGAAGGAGATAAGGGGATTCAGTCAACTAAAAAAAATGAGGATATTGGCTTCCCCAAGAAGCTAAAACCGTATTCCTAAAATACCATCCTTCATATTATTTATTATTTAATTAAATATTCTATTTGTTTTTTTTATTAAAAGATAAGATTTAATACTCCTTAAAATATAATATTTAATACTTTTTCTTTCCATCATTTTTAATACTTATACCATTTTTAAATTTTCCAATCCCACTCACACATTCTTCTATAACCAACAAATTTTATTATTTCAAAATTTTATTCATATATATCCACATAATATATATTTATTTACAATCATATTATTTATATTGTTTCTTAGTTATTTACTCTCTTTCTTTTAATATATATATCATTTATATTATTTTATTCAATCCCTCATATAAATAAATTATTTATTCCAATAGTTAATTTAAATATCACTCAAAACTTCCATTTATACATTTTCTAAACACTCAATATATAAATTATTCATTTCCTTACCTCACTTAATTTTAATTTTTTTTACTCTTATTTCCCAATTTATTTATAATTATCAAATTATATGCACACATTATATACTTATCCTTTATTTTTAACTTCTTACAATACTTATCGTATTATGTCATAATCAAGTTCTTATATGTAAACTTAATTATTCGAATCATACATGCATTTGATATTTTAGCATTAAAATATACATACACTCAATTATTACCCTTAATCATATGTACGTATATCATTTCTTATTGAGATCGTATTCATCAATATATAATCATTTAAAGGGTTTCATGGGTTTCACTAATTATGATTTATTTTATTTTATTATATATATTTTTATATTATGATCATGACATTTATTAATGAGCACATCCTATAAATTTTCCTATATCATTTACATATCACTTAAATTATAACATAATCATCATTACAATCGTATGAAATTAATGCACGTTAAACTTACTAATTTCACGTTATCCTTACATTTAATAATTTTCTATTATGCATAATCAAATTATCATAAGAATATATGAACATTTAATATGGCCACAAAATGAGGATGTGACAATTAGCTTGATCAGACATTAATTTGTTTCTAAGTGATGTTTTGTATGATCTTAGAAAGTTCAGTTCTACTATTGATCGATTTTGCCTAAAATTGATTATTTGCGCTTGATTTTTCATGATCCGGCTCATGTTTATTTATAACTCGAGCACCGAGCTCCTAATGTCAGAGTTAGGTCATCAGCTTTGACATCCCTAGTGGATCACATTCTCTTCTTCAGTGAAGTAGCAAGCCTCAGCATGAGAACCTTGATGGAATTTTTCCCTAAGTGGAGCATTTTCATATACCTAGTACAATCTAATTTTCCTTACGAAGCTACAAACCTTAGCATGAGAATCCTATAAGCCTCAGCAGGAGCATCCTACAAGCCTTAACATAAGCATCTAGTAAACCTCAATATGAGCATTAGACCTTGACACGAGCATCAGTCAGGTATTGCCCTTTCCTTGTATGAAAAGTCATGTAGTGATTAAGTTCAATTTTGATGACTTTTGTTATGCCACCTTAAAATAATCCTAATCGAGGGCAAACTGTTGACCCAAGTAGTCTTGCTACAATTATGGGTTTTTATCAATTTGGCTTGATACAGGTCCTTGATGTCAACCCTGATTTGTACACATGCCTTTGGGCTTCCCCTAAGTATTATGGACATACGAAGCAATTTACATTTTGCTTGTGGAAGGTGGAGCACATAACATGCATTTTCTAATGTGTAGAGCACACAGTGCTACATGTAAGCATGTCATGAAAATATACGTTTGGTGGGTGGTCTTTTCCAGAGAAAATCTAGTATTCTCCATATGGCACCATACCTTAGGATCCCAAATGATGCTCTTTTAACCTATGGCATACATCCTAATGTACCTACATTGGGTGGCATACATAGGTCAAATTTGCTACATACGTGACATCTGCTATTATATGCTATGCATATAGCCTTTTTTTTTTAGGCTATATGCTGCACATATAGCACTATATACTATGCAGATAGTGTTTATTTTTGAAAATCCCACATTGCTAATGTGATTTTGTCATTTCCCTCACCCAAACCTATAAATATAAGACTTGTATTTATGGAAAAGGGTCTGAGAATTCATTGATTACACTGAAACTTTGCCAAAATCTAATCTCACTTAATTAAACTCTTAATTAAGTAATTAACTTATGATTAGTGATTAATTAACCTTAATTAGTTCCTTAATCTCATCTAGAAATCAAGATTACAAAATCTTCATCTGGTTTGGTGAGTTGAATGCCTATTCTTCTTATTTTTTCTTCTTGATTTGGTTATGGGTCCCAGATTTACCAAAAACTTCATTTTTCACTCATTTTTGCTTATTTCCTATGATGTTTTGACATTCTCAGTAGCATTAAAGGCTTCATAATAGCCTTAATGATATGAGTTCATCATATATTGATCATACATCTTTGATTTTGGCTCAAAATTATTATTTTTCAAGTTAAATGCTTATTGGACTTTGGCTCTTGATTCATGTTTTCATATGACACTGAATTAGTCAATTAAGTTCTAAATTTTGTTTGCTACTAATAATTTTGCTTATCTATTTTACATTTTAACTTATACATTTTCAGCTTGTGTTGCCCGAGGTTGACTTTTTTCCTGAGTGGTTAAGATATTTCTTAATGTCTCTGATTTGTTTATTGATGAAGATCTTTTATGATACAATAACTTTATTCTCTTGTTTGTATGATTTAACACTAAATCCCTTGTATATCCTCTATCTTCTTTGATCCCTTTCACCGATCATTATTATTTTGATTCATGCTACTATGCTCTTTTTATCATTGCTAAATGATGTATGTTATACCATGTCATGCCTATGTCATGTCACCGCACATATCATCCCATATGTCATACCTATGCCATGTCATCTCATATGTCATGCTTATGCCATTTCATCTCACATGCCATGCATATGCCATGTCATCTCATATGTAATGCCTATGCCATATCATCCCACATGCAATGCTTATGACATTTCATCATACATGCCATGATTATGCCATATCATCTCGCATGTCATGCTTATGCCATGTCATCTCACATGTCATGCTTATGCCATGTTATCTTACATGTCATGCATATGCCATTTTTCATGCCATGATTGCCATATCATACTTACCATGTTATATCTTTTATGATTGATGCTATGCTATACCCTGTTATTTGCTATTTTATGCTTATGAATGCTTACTTACCTAGGATAATTAACTTGATTAAAATGGTAAAAGTAAACTTGAAACTCTGAGTGAATAGATCTTCACCACCTGAACCCATCTCTGAAGGGTTTGACTTAGCACTCATGCTAATGGGTCAATTGAACCAATTCTAGAACCATCTGGTGGTGACTCCATCTTGTGACTCTTTCAAGTTCATCTCATTCCTTGAGGTAGCCCCTAGAGAAGACTGCATTTTCACTCCAAGCAGCCCCCCGGTCCGTGCATCATAAGCCTCACTCTCGGTCATAGCAAAATCCTTGCCCATACATGGTATGGAATAATTATCAATTCATGATATATTATATGGTTATGAATAAGTACAAAATGAATGGGGTATGTATGGCATACTGCTTAGTGATTTATGCTCCAATGATTGTATTACCCCCTATGAATTAATATTAAGAGTGATTGATGAATGTCATATTATACAAATTCTTATACAATGTAGAATATATAATGCATTTTACTATTTATTTGTAATAAGCACTACTCAATTGTATGCTTAATGTTTATTATTTGATGAATGTTGGTTAGAGTAATTTAAAGAATCATTTGGATATATGAGCCACTAAATCAATTAGGAGAGCTTAAATTTTATACAACTATTATGATAATTCCTTTTGTATGTAACTAACTCTTAGCTATTTTTGATCATTATATATGAGCAACGAAACCTTGTACTTTATGCATGTATATAGTTTGTAAATCACCAAAATGTTTAATTAGTCATATATGGTATGGATTATTTCTACAAATATAGTTAATGAAGTTTATAATATTGGAATGATATAACTTAAATGGAAGAATGAATGATCATTATTTATTATTACATGAAATAAATATTGATAAATAAATTTATTAGTGAAATATTCATATGAGCTTTATGTTTAACACATATCTCTTGTAAGGTGATTAAAAAATTCTAGTAGATTAACAAAGTTTAATAATTATTTAGCAGAATCATGTTACACTAATAAGGGTATGATATGTTAAAGTGGTATCAGAGATATGGTTAACTTATGTTATTAAATATGAAAGATTGTGTTGTAAATTTTATTCATTGCTTATAAATGATAAGTTTCATAGCTCAAAGTGATGTTACATTCCTATTCCAGACTAGTGTGATTTTGTCAATTATGTTTTAGAGTTAATAAAATGATTGATAAGGTTATGATAACCAAGAAGGAAGGAGGAGGAAACCATAATCATTAAGAAGGTACCTTAGAAGTTGGTAATAAGGCAAAGGTTTGATAAGGCCTGGTGGAACAAGTTGAAAAAGGTGAAAGAGTACCTCCTACAAAATAACTAGTAACCTCTAATATAGATATGATGGTTACTTAGCTAGTTAACTTATTATAGATGTTACAAGGACAAATAACACATGTTTTTCTAGCTTAACCATAAATAATTACAAAGGACTGGTTTAAGAAAGATTTTAAAAATTGAGATTTTATGGGGCTATTGACTTTTATAAGACTATAGACCCTTACTATCAGATCCATAATTTGGATGTATATCTATGCTTATGTGTATATGATTTCTCCTATTTGGAATAATTTAAGCATGGTTTGCAAGGATAAAATTAAAGCAAGGGAATGCTATAGGAATTTATGATAATGAAAAAGTTGATAAACATGCTAATTTGAAAAGATAATGAAATGCATGATGGTAAGATTGTGTATGGATTTATCATATCAAGTAAGTGATGTTTTAGTAGAATATTTAGGAGATTTAGATTGAGCATGCTAGTTCAAATGAAATGGAATTGAATTGGGAAAGAATTTAATTAATGTTAGGAAATATTACAAGATTGGAATAATATTGTCAAATGTATTAATTGATAAGGTTATTATACTACTCTTTGTGCATTTATAGAAATTATTTATGTGGGATTGATTAAGGACTTTAGTTAAGAGGTTAGTCAATGAATTTTTAAGTTGACTTTTGAATATAATTTAAGAAAAAGCAACTTGTAATTGTATTATTATGAAAGGAATATGTTGTGAGCATCAAAGGGCAATTATTGCTGCTTAGAACAAGGGCAATTCTTTAGCACTTTCAATAAATAATTAACACATCACACATTCAACTAATCATGCACAATAATCAACATAAAATTTTAATGTGTGTTGTGAGGATGTGACAAAATCTAAATGAAATTGCCTTAGCCTTTCTAGCATAACATGATATCATAATCTGTTCATTGAATAGTGATAATCATATCAAAATCCGATGCATGTCTTAGAAGGGATTATTAAAATAATATTAATAATAGTAAATTCAAAATTTTATTCAAATGAATTCAAAGTTAAATTAAAAATAATTAATTAAAATATTTAGTAAAACATTCCATTATAAAATTCATTAAGGAAGTAAATTAGAAAAGTTCATCTCAATATATCAAAAATCTATAAAATATAATAGTATAAAGCAAACGTATTTCAATATCATTTTTAAATAATAAATCATTAAACTAGTTGAAAGTTTATAACATAATGAAAATAAAATATACATTATCAAACATAAACAAAAATGTATGCTAATTTGATATATTCATTAGAGATTAGAATTACATAAGTGTTTTGAGCTATAGAATAAGAAAACAAAATAAGATTTGAACCATTGCTCAAGTTCTTGGTCATATTTCAATAAATGATTATATATATATACACACACATCAAGATGACTTAAAAAGTATCAACCATTACAACAAATAACTATTTAAGATGTCAATAGCTCGTTTTGACGATATTATCCTTAACCACCTAATGACTTGCTACAGTATCCTCTTGATTTACATTAATCATAGAGACTAACATTGAGTATCAACTCAGTGGTACATGAAAAGCAATAAAATGTTCAACTTAAATGAAATATAAAATATAAGACAATTAAAATCACTAAATTTTCTAAAAATATTTGTATGATAAAGTTAAACAATAATAATTTAGTAGAAATCATATTGCATAAATAAAATAATTCCATTGTATCAAAATGAAGCATTCTTTCCTAAATTCATCAAATGATATATCTAATACATAATATAAAATATAAAATTTATTTTATTATTTCATTTGTGTGTCTCAAATTACGAGATTCGAACACATTGTAATTTGACATTGTAGAGAGATTCCAATACTCATCCCACAATATTTTTTTTAGTGTGCACACCTTTTACTAGAGAGGGATTCTAATACTTTCCTACTTTAGTGAAGTTATCTCCTACTTTAGTGATTCATAGCCTTCAAATAAAAATATTATATTTGAATGTAAAATAAATAAATTCTTTCCAATAAATTTTGTAATATCTAAATTTAAACATGCTTTAACACTTTTCTAAAATCGCATTATAAATTTGAAAGAATCAAATTATTTTAAATCAATAATATTATAATAAGTGTGATCAAAAAATTAAACTCTTATGAATTAAATAAATGTATTAATACTTATCACGTATAGACCTTTTATGGTTTGCCCTTTTCCTTTTAGATTATTCCTCCTAGTAGATCCCTTTGTGTTGTCAACTTCTGAAATAAACATTAAACAATATAAATTTCTATTCTTCATACTTATTTAAAATTTTGAAGTCTTAACTATTAATACTATGATTTTTGTCAAAAATTTAACAGAGTCTCCTCTATATTTTGGGTATTTCAAAAATTTTATTTTTATAAATTCACCTACTAAATAATTTAAAGCACATTTAAAATCATAATTATCCACCAACTCATCTTCGCTCCCAAAACTACAACCATTCTCAAAGTTGCAACATAATTTATCAAATCAATAAATCATTCATAACATTTTTCACATAAAATTTCATATCTATGGATAAAGCTAATATCTATAGATAACACATACTTGAATGGAACTAAACTAAATTTATTAGTCTTTGACTTATTAAATATTTATTTAGTAAAACCTATAAATAACATAATTTATATTTCAATTACCTAATTACAATTTTATTCTAGTTTTAAGTTCATCATTTAACTAATTTTAGCATAATTAATATCAACTTATATAATAACTAACTTATCCTATTCTCTTGCCATTAACACATCAAATTCTTTATCAAACTTGGTTAGTTAAACATTTTAACACACTTAAATTTTATTATAGTAGTTATTAACTTAATTCTCATACATTACATTCAATAAATATATATACATATAATTTTAGACTCATTAAATTTGATGGAATTCACTTATGATGACCCTTATAACATTCAACAGTTTCATCTCTAAAACCAACTCTTGTCAAAACCTATGTCAATTTCCTAGAAAGATTTCATGAACTAACTAATTGAAAGATTTCATGAACTAAACTCAAATGATTAAACATAAATTAACTTACTTAATCATACATTGCACTATTGAAAACCATAATAACCATGATAAACATAATATGTTTGAAATTTTGCCATAATTGACTTATTTCTTCCAACACAACCAATAATTACTTCCAAATTCCTTCAACCTAAAACAAATTTTAATTCCTTATCAAGCTCTAATTCCTTTACTCATTCAATAACTTCACCTTCAATTAAAATTTCAGATTCTGATTCTTTTTAAATCTTTCTTTGTTTCGATTTTCTTCTTCTTTATTTCTTGCCAAGCCACTCACTCTCCATAATAATTAATCTTAAAGCAAGAAAAAAATAAAAAAGGATGTAACAACTAATCTTCCATCAATCATGTTATCTTCTTCTCTTATCCTCCCTTTTCTTTTTCTTCAAAATTTCTTTCCCTATTTTCTTTCATTTTTTCTTTCTTATAAGGTTCTCTCCTTCTCTCTTTTCTTTTTAAATTTCCCTATCTCTTTTTCTTTCTATGACATCTCCTCCATTTCCTTGTTATTGTTATTATTATTAGAAAATTATAAAAAGGGTATTAATTCTCAATTATTTGTTTAATTATTAAACTATATTTAATTTATTTATTACACATATGTTTTTTATCATTATTCACTTAGATATCTAATACTAATTAGTTAATTTTTTCTATATATTAATTTAACCTATTCAATATGCTAATAACTAATATTATATACTTATTTAAATTTCATAAAAATTAGGGATGTAATAGAAATGTTCTTTGATGATTTTCAATCATGAATGATATTTTACCATTTTTATATATGTCATATGCTTTTTACAATGATTACTTACATTATATATGCATAGTTAAGTGTCATTGAGTTTTATACTTAGCATTTATCATTCGATGAATGCATGTTAGAGTTATTGGGTAGAAAGGGATTGATCAATCATCAGTAGGTGATATTTTATAGTTTAGAGGAATATAACTTGATGTACTATAATAGATTTTAAATTATGCATATAACTTTCTCATGTATATAAATAACATAAAGACAATAATGTAAAGCCATTAGTTTACATGTGTACATGTATATGTAAATAATTTGTAAACACTATAAGCTATTAGCATATAGTGATTATGTTTTTAACTTATGTATCATACAAATGCTATGATAAATGGTGATGTGAACCAATATCATGTCATAGGCATATAAATGCATATTTGCATTATTTTTAAATGAAAATGAACAAGTGACATGTATAAAGCGTACAAGTATTAAATTAAATATTCTAGTTGTAGGAGAGTTATACTGAATCAAAATTTTTAAAAAAGATTACAAATTCTTTGTAGGATGATTAATAAATTCTAAATGATATGATATCATTATATGGGAGCATGTTTCATTGTATGGGTGCTATACTTGCTAATTGAGATGTGGTTGGAATGGACTAAAAGGATATGGAAAAGGATGATGCTCATGAATGATGAAAGCATAAATCCAATGAAGTTCAAGTATATCATATTGTTTATAGAATGATGCTCTTGAATGATGGAAAATGATACTTAATAGTTTATGAGAGGCTTTAGTATTGATATGAGAAGATTTTTTGGGCTTGCTTTTACAATATTTATATGAGATTAACAAATTTACTTCTTAATACATAATTACATCTTTTCCATAAAATTTAGCCATCTAAATCAGCATTTTTCCTTAAGATCATGTCATAAAGTACATATTATTTCATGTAATTTTAAATATTAATTTAATCAATGGTTGAATTACCAAGTGCATGCACATTATTATTTTGAATAAGACCAACTTTTTATTTTGACAATTTAGACTCTTATAAACTCACAACATTCTAGTTTATTCATCCCCAAGTTAAACATAAAATACCTTAATTGCACATACTCTCTTATATTTTTACTTAACTGACTCAATTTTAATCCTCCAAATAGTAATCATCTTACTTGTTAACTCATACAAACATTTCTAACATCATCATAATCAATTTTGGTAATTAATTAAGTCATTAAGTCTAATGATATTGCTCGATTAATTATTCCTTCTAGTTAAACACTTATGTTTTCCTTTAATAACATCATTACTAAAGTATGAATTTAGTTACTTCATAATTAGTTCTAGCCACATATGTATGCCTAATAAATTATAATTTCTTTGATTCATATAAATAAAGCATTTAATTACCTTATGGACACACATGTCAACCTCAAATAAAGGTCTAAACATATGTAATTTTTCAATTTTAAGAAAGGTATGCATACATACAAATAAATCTATCCTAATTCCATGGTTACCAACATACACATATAGTAGGCTTTCATAGTTTAGAATTTGTAAATTTTCCCAAGCTGAACATTTAGTTCTTTTTATTACATTTAGAATTAAATTTACAAGTACAATCCTATTAACAATTAGCAATATGATTATGCATGCCTTTATGCTTCTCAAAAAGTTAATAAGTATTTTTTTATCTTTACTAACTTGTTTAATCCACTAATATATCCATTAACCAATTAACTAATAACTCATAAAACACCTATTCTTTTAACAATATGCACTAAATCCTTGCCAGGCATATAGTTCATCAGTTGCATCATCCTCTCCACAGCGGGACTCGGTTGGTACGAGTATGATTCAGGTTCTCCAATGGTAGCGATTTGGAAACTAGTCATGAGAGGAACATCTTCCCTGATGTAGGCTAAAGCAACCTCATCATCAGCAGTAATAGTAACCACACCTTCATTGTGCGGGAACTTGATCTTATGGTGTAGGGTAGACGGCACACCTCCCAAGGGATGGAACCATGGTCGGCCTAACAGTAGTGCAAATGACACTAGAATGTCCAAGACTATGAACTCCACCGCTGATTCGCTCAGCTCGACAGTGATAGTGGCAGTGAAGGTACCAGTAACCTCCCATTTGAACTCATCATACGCTTTGATGATAGTCTTACATGATTTCAGGTCTGAAAGCTAAACTCTAAGCTTGGGCAGTACCTTGAGCGGACAGACATTGATGCCAGAAACATCATCCACCATGACGTAGGGAGTGGAGAAGTTCAAAATGTTCACCCTAATGAAGAGTGCTTTGTTGTGGCAGATTCCCTCGACCGGTAAATTTGCATCAGAGAAAGTGATCATGCTGGATGGTAATTCCTGATTTACCAGCTGACTCCTCATGTTGAATGTTGAAGTAGATGGAGAGATTCTTATGCTTGATAGTGCTTCGATGACAGCCCGTTGGTGTTACTGGGAGGATAGCACTAAGTCCCAAATGCTGATGTTAGCTTATGTCTTCTTCAACTACTTGATAACCACATTATCAGACTTAAGTAGCCTGATCAGCTAGTTATAGAGCTGGAACATTGCTTGGACCAGCCTCATCCCTAGTGGGCCTAGCCTCGGTTGGCTTTTTATGAGTTTCTGGTTTCTTCCCAAGGTCAGGAGGAGTGAAGACCTTACCACTACAAGTCATGTTGCGGACTCGAGAGGACATCTTGTTAGCACCTAACCCTTTCTACTGCTTGGGCAGTTTTGGTGCTGGCTTAACTATCTTAGGGGTCTTGACCGACTTACCCTTTTTGGAAGCTTGATCCTATGATGATTTAGACTTAGTGGAATCTTGAGTAGCTATAAACTCATCCTCTGAACTGTCGTACCATATGTCAATGGCACTAATGTTGAACCTACCATCGGGTCAGAAGGTAATAGCGGGTAGCTGAGCAATCTCCTCACTACCGAGGGGAGAAAAGGTGTTGAGAACTAGGGATTCTGGCAACCCTGATTGTAGCATGTAGGTGCGGTTAGCTTTGTGGTAGTTAGGCAATGGGTTTGTCTTGGTTGATGGTTTGGATTTTTTAAGGTCTTCAATCTCACCAGAGTCAATGAGATTCTGAATGAGTAGTCTGAGAGAGCGATAATCATCAGTGTTATGGCTATATGTTCTTGTATCCACCAAGGCTAGGGGTGGTGTTTTGAAGTTTGGTTCAACTAGTTTGATGAGTTTGGCTTTAAGGAGGCACCCAAAAACCTAGGAAAGTAGCATTCTAAGATCTGAGAATTTCTTAGATGGGGTAATGTTTCGATGTAGTGAGGCTTCTATGTTTGTAGGGTGTTGGTGTAGTGAGGTTTTGGTTGTGTCTGAGTATATATGGTGGTTTTCGGTTTTGGGAAGGAAAGCTCCTTTTTCTTACCCTCAGTTTGCTCAATCCATTGTCCCATTGAGTAGATGTCCTTGAAAGTGTGGAACATCTGATACTTCAGCTTATCCTGGTAGAGTGGTAACAACCTCATGATAAGCTTGTTGATCATGTTAGATTCAGATGGCTTCTGTCTGACTAGTGCAGCTTTATCCATCCACCTGCTAAAGTAATCCATGAAATATTCATGGGCTTTTTGTTTAAACATTTCCAAATCCATCAAGGTTACATCAAATCAGGACTTGAACCCATATTATTTACAGAATGCAGTATAGAGAGGCTTCCACCCAGTCGTGGTCACCTTGTTCAGACTGTGATACCAGGCTAGTGCTAGTCCCTCCAATAAAATAAAGAAGAGCCAGACTATCTGATCATCTAACAGGCCTGTAGTGCTCATCAGCATGGTGTAGGTCTTCAAATGGTTCTTTGGGTCCCTAACTCCATTGTACTTAGGAATGTCTGGGAGCTTGAACTTGGTAGGCAACCCTTTGATAGCTCGGACTAAGAACTCATCAAAGTCTAGGTCAGACCCTATGCCTTTGGTCTTCATGATAGTCTATAGTTATTCTATCTTCTGTTCTAAGACAATGGTCTTAGACTTTTGAACATCAAGCATATTGAGTGAGACATCATCATCGGTCTCTATATTGTATAGGTTGACACCTTTCCCCTTTTCCTTTATCGGAGCTGGTGGGGTGATGAATTCAGCAGGACTGAGAGCCTCCTGGATCTGCTGTTGCAGGAGAGTCTTGAAGTCATCATTTAGGAGCTTGGCCATAGATTGGTCAATGAGCTTCTGAACTACAGCAAGTGTGGTCTCATCTAGTGTTGGAGCAGGAGGGTTAGATAAGGATGCAACATTTCTGGCATGCTGAGATTCTGACATGATTTTGTACATAACAGAAAAAGTTAGCATGGATGCATGAGTATGCACATGCAATTACATTTGATGTACGTGATGTGACATGTAGGATGTATGCGTGACCTATGCTAGGAAATATGCAATGTTATGGCTGCAACGAAGTGAGTTAGCATGCTTATGCATGGGTGCACATGATGCGTTACATAGGATGTATGTGTGTCCTATGCTAGGAGACATCCAACATTATAGCTGTAAAAGAAAATTTTATTATGAAAAATTGCATGAGTATGCTTGTTTGGCAGAAAACATGAAACGGTTAGCGAACACATAGCACACAGCAGCACTCCTTTCCAACCTTATACCACTATGAGAATTGGTCAATTCAAGTTCTCCTGTCCTAAGTGGGATACTAGCCTGGAGTTATACTGGGAACTCAAGGCACAATTCTCTCAATAAGGCAAGCAAGAGGTTTGATCATTGCTCGATCATATGAGGGATTATGGTGAAAGCCCAACAGCATTTCGACCTAGTCATATTGCTATAATAAGTGAATGCCAATGGAATTGGCATGAGGTTGTGCAACCATATGAAATCATGAAAGGATTTCAACTCTTAGCAAAGCAATATAGGCATGATCATACTATTATGATAAGAGTACGCCCATAGAATAAGTGTAAGGTTATGCATCCATATGGAATCATGAAAGGATTTTGACTCTTAACAGAGCAATATGGGCATGATCATATTGTTATGATAAGAGTACGCCCATGGAATAAGCGTGAGGTTATGCAACCATATGGAATCATGAAAGGATTCTGACTCTTAGTAAAGCAATACAGGCATGATCATATTGTTATGATAAGAGTACGCCCGTGGAACAAGCATGAGGTTATGCAACCATTCGAAATCATGAAAGGATTCCGACTCTTAGCAGAGCAATACGGGCATGATCATATTGTTATGATAAGAGTATGCCTGTGGAATAAGCGTGAGGTTGTGCAACCATACAAAATTGTGAAAGGATTCTGACTCTTAGCAGAGCAATATGTGGGAGGAAAATAGGCTGGGTCTATCAGTACAGTGCAGCGAGTGGTGAAGGCAAATGTGTTTTCCCAAGGAGTTGAATAGAGTCCAATGTACTCATTCACCCATAATCATTGATTTGGCACAGGACCAGGGTGGTGTGTACGAACACGGACTGGTGTTGTAATGCATACAATTAATCCAACTATGATGGGAAAATTGATATGAAAACTCTTAGATGCCACTACTCTTTTCCCGTGATGTCCCCAGTGGAGTCGCCATTGTGAGCGCCAGTTTCTATTGGAGCCCAGAGCGAGGCTTGTAATGCTCACGACCCAAGGACCGCACTTGGAGTGAAAGCGCAGTTTTCTTGAAGGGTTACCCTGAGGAATGATACGGACTTAAAAGAGTCACAAAGGAGTCACCACCAGATGGTTCCGAATTGGTCCAACCGACCCATAGCATGAGTGCTAGTTAAACCCTTAAGAGATTGGGTTTGGGTGGTGGAGATCTATTTCTTTGAGTTTCCAAAATCGATTTTACCATTATAGTTGGAATTAATTATCCTAGGCAGGCAAGCATACGAGCATATATGTAAGCACACAGCGCGACATGCGATTTAGCATTGCAAGGTTGCACGTAGGATGGCATATAATGCTATATGACATTTGGATGGCATGGCATATGCATGACATGCGAAGTAGCGACAAAATAACATGGCATATGCATGACATGTGAACATGAATGATATATCATATGCATGATATGACAACTTAGCATGATATATAAGCATATAATCATGATAAATAGCACTAATACGTTAGTGCTTTTGGATCATATTGGCATTATAGAACGTATGGTGTATGTATGGCATATAAGTGGCATGGCATATGCATGGTATACAAGATAGATGACATGGCATATGCATGGCATGTGAAATGGATGGCATATTATATGCATGATACGTGAAGTGATGTGAAATAGGGCATATGCATGGCATGTAGTCATAGATGACGTACCATATGCATGGCATGTGAAAATGAATGGCATATCATGTGCATGATATATGAGATGGCATACAATATGACATATGCGTGGTATGCAAAGTGAATGACATATCATATGCATGATATGTGAGATGATGTATGACATATCATGTGCATGACATGTGAGTGGATAACATGGCATATGCATGACATATGAAGTGGATGGCATACCATATGCATGATATGACATAGCAATATGTGTGTGTAATGGCATGGCATATGCATGACATGGCATAGTGATGCATATGTGAATTGGCATTCGATATGGCATGGTATATATGGCATGACATAATGGCATATGATATGATGATAGCATGTGATATGGCATGGCATATAGCATGACAAGTTTATGTGTGTTGCATTACGTATTAGCGTATGTTGGCGTATTTACAATGTTTTAGTGTACATGGTAATAAATGTTATGGCATGGCATAAAAGTGTGTGATGTGGCATGTTACATGGAATGTGACATGATATGGCATATATACTTAGGCAAATATAATAAACCATCCACGAGCAAAAATAATAATGGCCGGTGAAAAGGATCGAAGGAGATAGGGGATACACACGGGATTTTAGGGGGGATTATTATAAAATAATGAATAATTCTATCCTATTACACAAATGTCCATGCATATAATGTATTTGGGATGTTAAGTAACATCCCCTCCTCCTCGGGTATTTTTCCGCCTCGGGTCGCACGAACCAAAAATGCACGAATGGATATTATGCAAAATAAACATAAATAAATTCATTAGTAGGAAATGAATTTGGGATTGATTTGACTAGTCCAATGCTATGTGAAAGCATGAACTAAGAGTCAAAATCCAGCAATTATTTGATAATAAACCTTATGAATTAACAAGAGTCAGATCATGAAAATTAATAAAAATAGAAATAATTTTAAGCAAAATTATTTTTGTTTGATCATGGAAAATCAAATGGGAATGCTAACACCATATAACAGCCTTTGGAGATAGCAAATCAACCAATTTGAATCCAATGCTTTCAAAATTTGCATTTATACGAACCAAATAATCATTTGATCGTGAAAAATCAATTTTAAGGCCAAAATTAATTTTATGTAATTTATTTATGATGTATGCAATAAACTTGAGTTACTGTTAAATATCAAATGTTACTGGAAAAATCAAATCGAGTTGAAAAACGATTGAAAAATATGATTTTTCTGGAAAAAACGTAGGGAATGTATGCATCATGTTATGTAATATAAGCAATGTGTAAGTAATGTGGCATGTAAGCAATGTGGCATGTAAGCAATGTGTTGCACATATTACACAATGTGTGGCACACATTGATGCTAAATCTACAAGAAAATCAAATTTATTAGTATAAACTTGATCTATAGATTAAATATAGCAACTTTAATGAAGGACAATACCTCATTTGAGCACGGATCGGCCTCCGAATTGCAAATCAAACAAGTAAATTGGCATTTAACCTGAATAATTAATTTTAAGGCTAAAATTAATTAGATCTGGACAATATTTGATAGATCCAGAACACTTGAGACATGAACGAGCCTCAAATGCCATTGGAAAAATCAGATCGGGTGAGAACGAAAGAAAAACTCAATTTTTTGGAAAATTTGGAAATAATGTTCATAGCATATTGATCAATTTGCACCACATATTGCCAACATGTGGCACACATTGTAAGAAAATTTGAAGAAAAGTGAAAATTTTTAGCAAAAATTTCAGATTCGACTCAAATCTAGGCAGATCAAAGCCAGAAAATGCATTTTAAAGTGTGAGAAGAGCATTTACTTTTAAAAATCAATTTCAAAGTTGAAATTAATTTAGACCTAGCAGATTTATGATAGATCTAGTACACTAGAGGCATGGAAAGTGTTACACCTGCGTCTCGGACCCTAGTAGTTTGTGTGTATTTGTATGTATGTATATGTATATGTGTATGATTGCTAGGGTGTATGTACAGGCGTATGTATATAACTGATGTGATGTTGTTGAAATGTGAATGCATGTTTAT
>CANYBF011190511.1:0-17575 GCA_948192965.1 Dalechampia spathulata | reverse complement strand
GTTACCAATTCGGGGATTTTCCTGCAAGGATCACCGAAACTTGGCCTCTTAGATCAACCTTTCTATAGTTTCAAGATGCTGGATTTTCCAATGCTTAGATTTACAATGACTTTCAGGTGTGTTAAGATTCCAAAAAAGCCAATGCAAGTGCACATCGAATACCTCAACCATCGAACTTTTGAGCATATTCTTTTTCAATGTGACCATACTAGAGCTACTTGGTTTCTTTCAAAACTTGATTTGATGACTAATAGAAGCTTTGGTTTTGATCAAATTCTCTCTAATTTCAGTTTGCAAGCTAGTTTTGATATGCTTTTATGGGATAGCAAATCTCTCCCGGCAAACATGGAAAATTAGGAATCGTGCAGTTTTCAATTTTCAAAAGACTTCTCCCGTAGATACTGTGCAAAGATATAGACTTCAATGTCAGAAAATCCAACTTTCAATTCAAGACCGGATGTTGTCCCAATCCAATATTTGATGACATGGGTTCTATTGCTAACAGATGGTCAGATCCTCCACAAGGTTCCTGCAAATTTAACTCGGATGCTGCTTTTGATGGGGAGAAGGAGAGAGCTGGGTTGGCTGTAGTCTGCAGAAACTGGATGGTAAGGTGGTTGATGGTGCTGCCTGTGTTTGTAGCTATGATTCTCCTTTGATAGGAGAAACGTTGGCCCTTCATCTTGCGATTAAGCTGGCTGTGAACATGGGGGCTAATTCTATGATATTTTTTAAACTGACAGTAAAATTTTGGCTGACATGTTTAGCTCTTTGGGAGGTGGAAGCAGTTGTTCTTAATATCAAATCTCCGGTAAGTTCTTTTACTTCTGCTGCTATTAATTTCGTTCCAAGGGGCAGCCATAAAGTTACAGATTGGGTTACTAAAAGCATTTGTAAGGCTACCCTGCCTGTTAACTGGGTTTATAGCAACCCAAATAAACCTCGGTCCATTGTACGGGCTGACATTTTGGTTTCTTAACATTATCTTCTTGTTCAAAAACAAAAAAAAAATCGATCTCTCCTGCTAGCTTTCATTATTGGGGCATATTGTACTGAACTTTTGATCTATAGTAAAGATGCTTTTAGAAATGCATTCTTCTTTATTTTTATAAATATTATATATATTTTTCTTTATTTATCAGTTAGGTTGTTCACTCCTTGAGCATCTCTCAGTTTCAAATTCGTTTTCTTTTCCTATTATCTTTTTGTTGGAACCGCGTGGCAAATTTTCATTGTACCAAAAGCCTCTTTCTACGTAGATATCTTTGCATGAAATGAAATGGTTGCAATATTAGCAAAAATTGCACAGGAATCAATTCGCCTATTGCGCTTATGATGCAGGACAAGATAAGCGAAAGGGACGATCATTCTTTTACCTTCACTCCCCACCGTTTGCTCTTTCCTTTTATCCTCTTTCTGTTTCTCCCATTCTGCTTAGTTTTGATTTATGAATCCATGTCATTTTAAGTTGTTATGATGGAGGCTGAAAAGGCAAAAGCACCATAATGTGTGAGAGAAAAAGAAAACCAAGAAAGAGCAGTGGCTTAATTCTTTCTTTCATCTCTGAAACACAAAACCTGTTTGATGAAAGTCCTTACAGAGAAAAGAAGAAAAAGGAAATGTACATATTGAATGTAACAAACAATATCAGACTAAAAGAAAGACCTAAAAACTCTCAACTAAATCAACGTTTATTTTCCAAAATAAAAGGCACCAACTCCTAAATAAAAGAGCATCAGTTTCTTAAATACAGGAAAACTTAAAACTAACTTGACTTGATCACCCAAGACTAAGTCAGCAGCTTCTAGTAAGTTGCACTAATTTGCAACATTCCCCCTTAGTGCAAACTTACCATCAACGACACCAAGAGCACTTTGAAACATTTCAAACTTTGCTTTATTGAGTGCTTTAGTAAATATATCAACTACTTGTTCTTCTGTTCGTACTTTTAGCAGTTCAATGTCCTGAGTCAAAACCTTTTCTCGAACAAAATGATAGTGTTTCAATGTGTTTTGTGCGGGCATGAAAAACTAGATTTCCCGCAAGCTTAACTGCACTTTTATTGTCACAATGAATGGGGACTGGATAGTCCAACACACAAAACATTTCTTGAATAAGCCTCTTTAGCCAAATACACTCTTGAGTGGTCATAGTAGCTGCTATATATTCAGCTTCACAACTTAAAAGAGCAACAGTATTTTGCTTCTTACTGCACCATGAGATAACTACTGAACCTGTATTAAAACAATACCCTGTTGTGGAGCGCCTATCATTTACGTCACCAGCCCAATCTGCATCTACAAATCCAGTCAAAAGAAATGATGTATGTTGCTTATACATCAACCCAAAATTTAGAGTGCCTTTGACACATCGAAGGATCCTTTTTGTTGCATTTAAATGACTCTCACATGGTTTGTCCATGAACTGAGAGATGACTCCTACAGAATATGAAATGTCAGGCCTTGTGATAGTTAAATAAAATAGGCTACCAACTAGCTGTCGAAATAGTGTTGCATCTTCTAACAGCTTTCCTCTATTTTTAATTAACTTCAAACCAGGTTCCATAGGAGTAGTCATTGCTTTTGATTCCCCCATACGAAAACGATTTAGTAAGTTTGATGCATAATGTTTTTGAGAGACAAAATATCCATATGATTTTTCAACCTCCAAACCAAGAAAACAACTCACTTCTTCCAAACTCCTCATTTCAAAACGAAGAGACAAAACATTTTGAAGATGAGTTATTTCAGCATTGTCACTACCTATAATTATCATGTCATCCACATAGAGAAGGAGCATTGTGCATATTGTAACTGTTTTCTTAACAAATAAACTTGAATCTGCATCTGAAGACTTGAAACCACAGAAACTAAGGTATTGAGCTATTTTACCATATCATGCACGTGGAGCTTGCTTGAGGCCATATAAAGCCTTCTTGAGTCGACACACATGATCTGGAAATTCCTTAGAAATGAAACCATGTGGCTGCTCCATGAAGATATCTCGATCCAACTCCCCATATAGGAAAGCATTTTTCACATCTAATTGCCACAATTTCCAACCTTTGAAAGCAGCTAATGAAATGATTGTTCTGATTGTCACCATTTTAGCCACAGGGTTGAAAGTCTCCTCATAATCCAGACCATATTGCTAACAGAAACCACGAGCAACAAGACGAGCTTTATACTTGTCGACAGTACCATCAGCCTTTTTCTTTAACTTGTAAACCCATTTGCAAGTAACTAATTCAACATTCTGTGGTTTTGGAACAAGCTCCCATGTGCAATTCTTGTTTAAAGCGAATATCTCCTCCTGCATTGCTTCTTCCCATTCAGAAATGCCTTTGGCTTCATGGTAAGATTGAGGTTCATTTTCACATGAATCTCCCATCAAAAAACAGGACACAACAGAGCAATGATTTAACTGAACTTCATAATCAGTTAAATAATTAGGTTGCTTTCTTTGTCTAGAAGACGTTCGAGTAGCTGTCCCTACAATCTCCTCTTGCTGAATATTTTCTCCAGAAGGAGTAATAGCCCTTTTGCTGGATGCATCATCATCAAAGAAAGGTGAAAGATCAGTGCTACTGTTCATATCTACATGAATTTCATGAGATGAAACTTCGTCAAATACCACATCACGAGAAACAACTTTCTTTGTTTCTGGATCCATACATCTCCATCCTTTTCTGTGAGTATCATAACCAACAAAGATACAACGCCTTGCTCTTGGGTCAAGTTTAGTTCGATTAGTTTTTGAGACATGAACATAACACACAGAGCCAAAGACTCGAAAAAAGCTCACATTGGGTTTTTTGATGGTATAGTGCTTCAAAAGGAGATGATTTTGTCCCTGGCCATGGAGGTAGACGATTTATGACATGACAGGCTGATTGAATAGCTGCTGCCCATAGCTCTCTCGGAAGCTTCTTTGCATGCAACCATGACAAGCACATGGATGTGAGATGTGCCAACTTGTGCTCAGTAACTCCATTTTGTTGTAGAGTTTCTGGACAAGTCATTTGATGTCGAATTCCATGTTCTGTACAGTAATTTTGGAACTGATCAGACATGTATTCACCTCCATTATCGGTTCATAGACACTTTATTGGAAGCCTAAATTCTTTCTCCACTTGCTCCTTGAACTGAATAAATCTGGAGACAGTCTCACTTTTCTGTTCTAGGAAAAACACCCAAGTGTATCGAGAGAAATCATCCACAAGAATCATTACATATTAAAAACCATTGTAACTAGGTGTTCTTGTTGGTCCCATCAGATCTGAATGTACCACCTGTAGTGTAGCAGTAACTCTATTATTCGAATTTGGGAAAGGAAGACGATGTGATTTTCCATATTGACAACCCACATCTTGATGAATTTCTTTAAAGAAAGGAACTCCATGAAGGAGTTTCTTTGTAGAGATTTCCTCCAGTAAGTGATAGCCAACATGGCCTAACCGAGCATGCCAAAGTGTCTTACTTGCATTCTGACCTGTCTTTTCAACATATGCTTCACTTGCAGACAATACATAGAGTGAGTCTTTTCTTTTTCCAATATTTAAAACGTCAGCTTCAAGTTGTTTTATATTGGAAATAATTTTTACATCTTTTGGACCAAAAAGAACATACCTCCCAGAATCAACAATCTGAGAAATCAAAGCAAGATTCTTCTTTAAGCCTGGAACATGATAAACATCTTTGAGAGAGATGCATTCAACATTTGAAATATCTTCTTTGATGTTGAGATTTCCTTCTTTCACTACTGGATGTAATGAATTATCAACTGTAACAATGACTCTATTTCTACTATGCGGACGAACATCAGAGAGCAAAGAGACATTTCCAGTTGCGTGATGAGAGCATCCAGAATCAACAATCCAATCCTTGTTATAATCTATGAAGATATTAGCATATGCATACACACTGGTTTGTTACTCAGCAGGATTCACGTCGGGTTCACTAACAACTTCAATGGATAAGCATTGCTCCCACTCGAGTTGGTCAAACTCATTTGTTTCATGTGCAACATTTGCTCCAGCAAGATTTACTTGACAATTTTGTTTAATATGGCCTGATTTCCCGCACCGATTACATACCACCTTCACACGACAATCTCGCTTTAAGTGTCCTGGTTTTCCACACTTATAACAGCTTTTTGAAATTCTTCTTGACCATCCTTCAATTTTGGATTGCTTACTGACACCTGAGGAATGATTTTGAAAATAATTGTTTTTTTCTTTTTCTTTTGTATAAAGAACTTCCTCTACTAGAGCAGGAGATTGCTTGTTGTTGCTGGCCATTTGTTTCATCACTGCTTCTTGATTTGAAAGCAGATTCTCTAACTCAATAATAGAAGGTTGACTTGCCCACCCTTGTATTGAAGAGATAAAAGGCATAAACTCCTTTCACAGTCCATGAATAAGATAACCACGCAAACGAGCGTCACTCACGGACTCCTCCATATCCAATTCTAAAATTTCAGAACACAAGGTTTTAACTTTCAAAAAATATTCTGAAACTGAAAATTTACCTTGAGTCATCCCTGCAAGTTCATTCTCCAAAAACTGCAGCCTCATCGTGTTCTTTTAAGTGAACAACCTTTAAAGTGTCTCCCACACTTGCTTTGATGACTTCACATCACGAACTTGCTCAATATACTCTTGACTAATCGATGTTCACAAAGCAAATAAAGCTTTGCCACACTTAATTTTCCACTTCCTCCTTAGTTCTGCATTCTATGGTACATCTTCGGGAATTACAGTATCATCACCAGAGATAAGATCCCACAAATCCTGTCCTAGCAAATAAGCTTCCATGCAAAGCCTCCAGTAACTATAATTGTTACCAACTAGTTTGTCTATAGAGATACTGCTTCCACCATTCATCATTATTGAGAAATAAATATCCACTCAGTCTCTGATACCATGTAACAAACAATATCAGACTATAAAATAGACAAAGAAGAAATATTACTACAACTGTAATTTATTTCTCAATGAATTTTCTGAAGACAATTATAGCTTTATAAATACTAAAAGAAAAACCTAAAAACTCTCAACTAAATCAACGTTTATTTTCCAAAATAAAAGGCATTAACTCCTAAATAAAAGAATATCGGTTTCCTAAATACATAAAAACTTAAAACTAAGTTGACTTGATCAGTCAAGACTAAGTCAAGTTGCACTAATTTGCAACAGTGAAGAGAGATGGAGACAATGAGCCATTCAATTTGACTATGTAACTTGTAAAATCAAAACATCGAGTCACTGCTTAAACTGAAACTGATGAATTGATCGCTTAAACTACGGTTGCTATGATTACTATCATTCCGATAATGCCTCTGTGAGTTTGATTTTTAGAGTTTTATTCAAGATAAATTTAAAATGATACCCGATTTTTGAGAATTTGGATCTTGTTTTACAGTTGGGTTTTTTTTTTTTTTTTTGAAAATAAAAGGTATATATATTTTATCTTATAAATTATTTATAGAATGTAATATTCACATACCTGATATCGCAGCCTGTGATGCAGTGACTAACCGAGTGAGATAATTCAAAACAAGAATCCAGCTCAATCCGTTCCCGATGAGAAACCCTAACATTCTCATTCTCCTTCTACTTTTAGTATTGTGGTGCATTAATGGACAAATTTTCCGATATGCCGAGGGAGGGAAGCGAAGAATTCACATCACCGATGATCTCGACGACGTCATCGACGATGAGGAGGACGAGGCATGGAAACAATGGGGCAAAATAGCAACTCCTACTTCTGATGAATTTGATCCACCGCCTTCGGATTTATCCAATATGGACATGTCTCAGATCCAGGATTTGATGATGAAGCAACAGCAATTTGGACCCGTTTTTGGATTTGTCAAGCTTCGTTTGGGCGTACGCAGGACTCCGGTAATTGAATTTTCTCGATTCTTTATAATCATGCCCGAGTCCTTGGCTAGGGTTTGAAATTTGCCCACTCATTCTCGCTTAAAATCGGCAAATGACGAATTGGAGGTGACTGTATCTTTCTTATATCTGCAAGTAGGCATTTTAAATGCTTATATTTTGCAGGATATGGTGGCTGACATTGCTATGAAATGGACAAAAATGCTAAGAACAGGAGCGATTGAGGTAAAGTTCAATGGTATCGATACGAGCACCATCATGTTCACCATGGAAAAAGGCCGACAGGCAATGGAGGTAAGTTAAAAGTGTCTTTATAACTCCAAACTAGGCCTCTGAGATAGATCACTGGCTGCCACAATCTTCAGGACCGATCAACCTACAAACTATGCCTTATTAACTCACTTGATCTCGTTCTCGTTTCGCTCCTTATCTTTCTGATTTTCTCTTCATCCAGTTGAAGGAATTCATCTTGAAGGAACCAGAGGCCTATGAGATCAAGATTGGAGATCAAGTTTTTCGAAGGCCCGGAGACCCTCCTTTGGAACAAGTCATTGAGAAGCTTAGGAGCCAAGACAAGGTAGATGATACTGCTTCAATGAAAAACGATGAGCATTCAAAAGAAGAGCTGTAGCTTACGGTGGAACTCATCAGATTCTACTAGTCGACCAATTGATCATATCATTGCCACACTGTACATTTAACATAGTAGCCTTATATTCTACTTTTTCCCACTTTACATTGTAGCCTCTGATCCCACTTGAGCATCATGATTTCGCATTAGTTGCATAAAATTGCTGTAATTTTCCAAACATATAGTAGCCCTGCACCAAGCTTCAATGCAAGGCAGCAAATTTGTCAACTAAAACTGAAAATGTTATCTACATAGTGCAAGCCTGTAATTGCATTGCGACTTTGTTAAGGTGAGTTTGCTCGATTATTTATTTGTATGTGATGTCACTTGCAATATAACTGCCTTCCAATTATTTCATTTTCGGGAAATTTCCGGGATTAAAAAACTTTAACCCAACTCCAAGAAATGTACATAAGGGGTATCAGTTGTAAATGTAAATGAATTGGCTAACGTTACATATAAAGTGAATCAGGAACTATTTCAACTTCTTACTGAAGTCGGAAAGCTGGAGAAGATGAATCCTAGGAATCTTGGCCGCTTCTTCTCTCTCTTTTTGAGTGTTGTAACCCCAATTCCCTGTTCCATTCAATAAAGATTAATACATATTCTATGCATGCCTTCCATCAAAATCAACAAACAAAAGGCCAAAAATGAATACAAATCACAGGATCTCAAAGAGCGAAGATAATACCTAAATACAAGTTCCATCCGTCCAATTCGGGCTCTTTAATAACGTTCTTTAGAGTTGCAAGTCGGTCTTCCACAAAACTGACAAGAAAAAAATGGGTAAAAGAGAAAAGTGATTAAACGGGCAACTTGTTATACTTAAACTAGCATCAAGGCATCTTACTGCAATGTCAGTCCATGGTGTTCTGGTTTCTCTTGGAGTTGCTTCAGCACTTTCACCTTGGGACTGAAAACAGCAGTCAAAATAAGGGCAGAAAAGAAGTATAAGAACCATTGGTTACTAGTAAAGCCAGGGTCGAAATAACCGGAAAAAAAATACCAGCAACACAGTTTATCTTTCTCAGATCCCAATAAATCAGTATATACTAACTGACCCAGTTCCCAAACCATATATTCTTTCCGGTGGAATTGTTACTCCAGCAAGCTCTCGTAACAAAGCCTCAGCAAATCGGCTCTGAAACGTTAAAAGACAAAACAGGGGAGTGAGAATGAATGACAAATATTTCAAGTATCTTCAAGACGCACTGTTTTGCTCAAGAACCTTTAAGCATGTTATGCTTCTTTAACCACAACAAATTCCAGTTTTTACTAGGGCAAGATAAAATGTATAACATATGCTTGCCGCACCTGTTTTGTGGTAACAATATATAAAATTGAGCTGGAAAATTTCAAAGCGTCAGGAACGCCAGGGTAAAATCTGCAGAAGAAAAACCACGCTTCCCATAATCAGATGTTTATGGACTGATTCTCGCATCTACAATATTAAATATCGCTAAAATAAGAAAACTTGACAGAAATCTTGTACACCAAGTTCAATAATGTTAAGTGCCAGGATTAATCTTTGATGACTTTAATAAAACACCTGTTTGCTCCAATCCATGTTGTCAAGTCGTTATCCATCCATTCATCCCTAACCTTTCCAAAGAGATCAATCAAAGCATCCCTATCCTCATTCCATTCTTGTATAATCACAGGTTTCAACTTAAACCAATTCTCCAGTATCCCTTCAACTGTTAGTCCTTCAGCAACCTTTTGAAATTGATCCAACAATCATTAAAGTCTTAATTTCAACTAAGTCCTCAAATTAAGCAAATAATGCATCTCGATTTTCTTGGCGACAAATTTTAACAAATACACACCGAGGACTTGCGAATGGAAGGCAGTCTCATCTCCAGAAGCAACCTCACAAGTAACAAATTTTCATATCCAGTTTCCACCACAGGCCGAACCTGCCACAAATAAATCTGGTTAGCAATTAATTACTCTGAAAAACACAATTAAAAAGGCAAAATGCATCTTTGAATCCCTATATTTTGTAAGTTTAATTTTGTTTATCCAAGTACTAATTTTATGATTCAATTAATCCTTATACTTTTAAATAGGATGGATCACCGTTATGGCCGTGCCCATAACTCTCTAAAATTTACGTCACACAATATAAATGTAAATAAATCCACCTAAAAGATAATTTTGATTAAAAATATGAATAAATTAGGTAGAAGATACCTATTCATGTACATTAGTAGGATTTCTACTATTGAAGTTCATAAAATCAAAAGGAAATTTAGAGGAGACAATGATAACAAATAATGATGAGCTTCAGGAGTAATATGATATTAAGGAGGATAAGTTTGTCAAGAATCCCCTTCTTTTCCATGCTTAGAAAGTGAAGAATTCCTTCGCAATTCTTTTTAAAATCTTATCAATTTCTAGTCCCCTCTTCTGTCTGCTATTTTCATTGATAAACCCTCAATCACGACTAGACATGACAACTCCACCAGTACCTCTATAATTCCAGACTTTGGAGACCCTGATCATATGATTCTATTCTGTTTCAAGCGTTTAGGCTTTGGGAAATTTGAATCACAATTATTTTAAAGATGTGATTTCTGTGCTTAATCAGCCCCAGGTTGATCAATCTGCTCTCTATTTTTCTATTTCACTTTGTTTCTCTAATTTATCTCAAAAACTGGGATTTAATTTTTTAAATTTTTTATCAACAAATCAGGATTATTTTTCACCTCTGCACTCCACCTAATACTATGTTGTTCTTTTTAAAATCCTAGTCATCTCTTTGTTTCCTTTTTTACAATCTTTATTTGTTTTTCACCGCGAGTTATCAACGCTCTCTATTCAAGGACTTGGAGGTTATATAATTTAAAAGGTATAAGGGATTAACGGGATCACAAAAGTAATATAAGGACAAACAGAGCCATACTTGCGAAATACAGGAATTCAAAGATGCATTTTGCCCAATTAAAAATAACAAATACATAGTCTACCTCACATCATATCCTGATCAATCATCAATGGAAGTAGAATATGCTTAGGTGATATAATATAATTAATTAGGGCTTACAACGAACATCTGGTCAACAATCCACTTCTCCAAAGCAGAATCCACACCGTCGAACAAACCAAGCCATCTGATCTTTGCAGCCTATAACAATAACAACAATAGTTATAATTATAATATTAGCGCATCACAGTAATAAGAAAAATCTGAAAAGAAAATTAAAGAAACAGAAATTGAAATCAAAGTAACAGAAATGAAATATACAGCTCAGTTTTGATTTTATTAAAAGATTTATGGTGCATTTTCAGATAAGAGAAGCAGAAAAATACTTTGACAGCAGAAAGAGAGCTTTCTCCACAGCTATCGCATAGCACTCCATCGAAGTCCAAGGCATAAAGATCCCCCATTCTTCTTCTTCTTCTTCTTGTGCTATCCGTTCTTTCTGCGGCTCCGGAAAATAAATTAGATAATATTATTAGTTGATTTATCAGTACCCGCCACCACTGGACTTGTTTGGGAAAACGCCACCGTTTTGCTTGCTTGACCGTATGGCTTTTGTGCTCTTTCGCTTGAGCAATACGACACCGTTACGGCACCTTTATTTTTCTCCAATCAAATTAAATAAGGAAAAAGTACAAATACCTCCCTAATGTTTCCGATGTATGTACAGATATACCTATAAGTTTTTTTTGGTCTAATTAGGTATTTAATGTTTCTTTTTAAATTTAACATTTGAATAGAAATATTATGAGTATTTTGAATGATATGAAAGAGTAAGAGATGTTATAAATGAGCTAAGAAATGAGAATATGAAGCTTATTGGAGAAATTACACGATTACAACAACAAGGGCTTGGTAGAGATGGGTCTCCGGCAGAAATCAAGCAAGTAAGAAAATGAGATGGAATATAAAGCTTTAAAAAGGAGGATGAGTATAGCATATGTGTATTGCTGCCTGTTCATGGCTTTTTCTCCATGGTGTATTGGTTACAACAGGTAGTTGGAAGTGGGGAGTAGTGAGGGAGTAATGGCTGTGTAATGTGTGATAGATTAAAAGCTGTTGTCACTTAGGATGTGTCATTGAGATATGAATGTAATTATGAACAAATATTAATTTGATTGTTAATGAATTTGAAGTAGTGTTTATATTGATAAGATGATGAACAAGTGATTTGACATTAAAAACCAATAAATTCACATATTAAGCTAATTATGGAAATATGAATTGCATATACTGACAAAATGTGATTCATGTACGTAAATGAACTTTACAGCTATGCAAATATGAAGTAATCATATATAACATCTGTTGCATTGCTTCTTCTTTTTACAACATATGGCATATATATGTTGTCATCTCAATAAATTTACCCAATTTTAATTCAAAAATATTGAATTTTCTACTACCATTTTTACTCCATTGTTGATGTAAGTTTATTATAAATCATTTCTATAACATAGGATGAAAATGAGATTCTCGAATATTAAAAATAATAACTCATAATTAATTTTAATGATTCTTAATATTACTATTTAGTGCAATATGTGATATACATTACTTTTACAGTATGCTATATATATTATCATTATTCATCGTAATACATATTGATAATATTCATTACAATTTATGACGTGCATTAATCTGAAACATATTTTTAATCCAAATTTTAAACTTCAAAAATCTTCCTAAATATGGTTTGAATTTATTAATAACTCAAATTAATTAAGATAATCTCTAAATTGTAATTTTTGTATTTAATTATAACATGTGACATGTGCATGTGGATTGAGGTAAATTTTTCATTATTGAGATGTTACTTTACTTCCAATATTTATAGTTTTTGAATATCAATTTTATAAATAAAATAGGGTTATCTATTTTATTTTTTCCATTCCCTATTTATTAATTTTGTTTGTATACCTCTAATTTTTAAATCTCTTTCTAGTATATTTGTTATGTTTTATATGTGGTACCATCTCATATTATATTTGTGTATATATATTCATGTTTATTAATATTAATTGTCTACTTAGATGTAATTAATTAGTTAATTAATATGATAAAATTATAATATGAAACTCATAAAAAGTATACGTTCATCACTTGAATTCATTCTACGAAAGATTTAACTAGCACTCATATTATGAATCGATTGAACTATTTTTCCAGAACCATCTAAATAAGACTTCATTTATAATTTTTTATAGATCCACATCATTTCTTGAGAGAAATTTTCAAGAAGTTAACTCCGAAATCATTATTCCATCTACATTAATATATTCAATTGAATAATAAAAAAAATAAGAATGAAAAAAGAAAAAAATGTATCTCATTTGATACCAACGTCCCAATATTCAATCAATTAAAATAATTTTGTTAATTAATGAAAAAATTGCAATATGATTTTATGATTTTATATTAATATTTTATGTAAAATAATGAATGAATGAAAACTTAGCCTATGAAAATACAGTAAATGATTATTTAGAAGAATGATCAATTACATATAATTATGATTGAAGATGAAAATTACAAGATAATGTTTAGGAATCCTTATTAATATATTATTTTATATGTTAGACATGAATATGGAATACAATTTCATTATTTAATATTTAAAAGATGAAAAGAGAATCATTTTTCATGATAAATGAGAATAATTATTTTTATTATCCAATATACCAATTCTTGAATCAAAAACAAAATCATAATCTATAAATAAGCGAATTTAATTTTTAAAATTAAATGATATTAAAATGGATGTATGAATTAATCTTATAGTATATTAAATGCATATAAATATTTATGATTTTGAATTAAAAATGGACCCATTTACTATTTGGATAAGATTGTTTAATATAGGAAAAATGGAATTTTATGCAAATATAGACAGCAGGAATATGATGAATGCTCACATCATTCTTGCTTCCTGGAATATCATCCATCAACTTGAATTGTTACCTCTTGTAATAGATGAGATTTATATATTTTAAATATATTTGATATAAAATATTTATTAAATTTAAAATGTAAATATATTTTATATTAAAACATGTTATTTAATAATTAGAATTGTTTAGATTTTTTTAATATAAAAATTATAATATCATATCAACAAAAATCATTCAATTCATAATTATGTATTTTTGAAGATCCTGATCATTTTTTATATTAATCAACTAATTAATACAAGTAGAAAATAACTTTTAAATAAATAATGTCACAAAAATTTAGAGTAAATAGTATGGTTTTATTTTTGAAATTAGATGGAATTAAATGGAAAATTTAAAAGTAAACTTATATGATTCGATAAATTTTTCACGTACTCTTAATATAGAGCGGAATGAATACTAAAAATAATTTTTTAATTATTTATAAATGGAATAAACATCCATTGTTTTTACTACTGAGTGAATTACGCGAGCGGAGTGATCCCGCGTCAATTACGCGACCACGTGACTCATGAGTGAGGTCGATGGCGTACTTGCCTTTATGTGCTTACGTGGAAATCAATTTATATTTAAATTTATTTAAGAGGAGTGAAAGTACAATTCTATCCTTTTTTTTAATTTTAATTATTTAAAGATAAATATTATTTTTTAAAATTTACATAAAGATAAATATTATTTTTTAAAATTTATCAAAAATAAATATCAAAATTAATCTAACAAATAAAAATAATAAAATAATAAAAGATAAATACTACTAATTTTATTTATATTTGTTAATTATTTATTGTTTTATAATTTATATTATATTATCTAATCTTTTATAACCTAGATAAATTTTATTCAAACATAAGTATTACTAATTTGATTTGTATTTTTTAATTAATAATTAATCTATATTTTATGAGATATCTATTAAAGTTTCAAATTATAATATATTATAAATTTTATATTATATTATAGATAATATAATGTTTAATATATTATTCTATGAATATTATTGACTTGACTTTATATTAATTTGTTAATATTTAATAGATTATTATATTAAATTTTAACAAAAATAATTATAATTAATAAATTAAAAGAGATGATAGATTTTTAATAAGATATTTAATTATTAATATGTAATTAATGATAAATTAGTAGTATTTAATTTTGAATAAAATTTAGTAGTTAATAAATAGAAATAAAATGAGTATTATTTATATTTAAATAAAATTAGTAGTTTTTTACTTTGATTAAAATTTAGTAGCTAATAAATATAAATAAAATGAGTAGTATTTATCTTTAAATTATACATTAATTTACATTTTTAATTTATTAATTTTAATAACGATATGATTATTTAATATTATATTAATTCATATTAAGGCATCCATTTTCAAATTTAAGAAGATAATTAAGTAAAATTTAATTTAATATTATGTTAATTAATATTAATAAATTTATTTTATTCACTAATTAACATTAAATAAAAATTTAATTAATTATTTATATTTTTTAAATTCATTTTTATATTTATTTTTGATAAATTTTAAAGAGTAATATTTAAATTAAAAATTTTTAATAAAAATATAAAATAATACAATAATTACAATTAATAAATATATTTTATGCACTAATTTATATTAAATACAAATTTATTTTCTTATTTATATTTATCTACTAAAAATGATAGTATTTACTACTAAAAAATTATTTAGATTAAAATTAGATAATATAATATAATATATGAAATAATTAATTTTTAATAAATAAAAATAAAATTAGTAGTAATTATCTTTGAATAAAATTTAGTAGCTAATAAGTATAAATAAAATTAGTAGTTTTTATCTTTATAAATCGTATAAATTAGAGAATATAATATAAAATATAAAATAATTACCTCATAACAAATAAAAATATAATTAGTAATACTTATCTAATAAAAATAATATATATAATATAAAATATAAATAATATAATAGTTGTAAATTAATAATACTAATTTATGTTTGCAATTTATGCACATAATTTATACTTTTAATTTGTTTATTTTAATAGTAAAATTAAAAAATTGAAAATTTGAATTAGTACACATAATAAAGCTATTAATTTATAGTTATTATATTAGCTAATTAATCAAAGTATATTAATTAATATATAATAAACATATTATATATTTTATATCGTGTTATGGATAATATAATATTTAATATTTTATTTTATGAATATTATTCATTTAACCTTATATTAGTTTGTTGATGTTGCTAGATAGAATCATATGATAGAATTATATTTTTTAAATTAGTAAATTAGTATCCTAATAAAAATGTTGTTAATTTTTTTTAAAAAATTATAATAAATTCAAAAACCATATTTTAAATATTTTTATTAGCTCAAAGTATAATTTTATTACCTAAAAAATATTATTTCAATTATATTTTCATCATAATATTTTATTAGTATCATTCATATCTTTTTAATTTATTATTATAATTATATTTATTAATTACATTATATTATATAAAGTTCATTAGAATTAATACTTTATGTTTTCAATTTTTAATTTTTTATATAACTATTAATATACTGAACACAAAACTAAAATTATTCAATTATAAATTCATGATTCTAAATTCATGATATCAAGTAAAAATAACTTCAAACACAATAATCATCTAAATCCATAGTTTAAAGTTACAAAGATAAAAAATGATAAAATGATATTATCAAATTTCATCTCATTTTTTTTACTTATAAAATATCAAATTTATAACATTTTTTTCAAGTTAAAAAGAAGTACACAACTATCACTAATGAGCATAAAAGAAAAGATAATATAAAAAGAGCAGAACAAGAATAAAAAAGAAACATCACAAGTTTAAATGTGAATGAAACGTTGAACAATGAAAATCTAAATACAAAGTAACAAAGAATACAATGGTTATGCAAAGCTTAATTGGAAGTACAAGAAATAAAAGGTAAATAGAAAATTTTCTAAAACATTAATATCAATATTATTATAATATTGATTTTTAACGCTTACGAACTTGACTTGCAGGAAACAAAATACATGAGTTTGTATGCTCTATTTTATATAAATTGAAATAAGTTCTAAATTGCAACTACTATAAGGTAAAAAGATTTGAGCATGAACCACCAATATTTTGTTGCTAAAAAGAAAAGTTTAAACTACCTAAAACCTATGTACTTAAAGAATTATTACAATTATTCATTTTAGACTCAGAAAAAGCAAAGGAATTCCAAGGAAATAACAGGTTATATAATAACTTATTTGCATTCCTATTATTGGTATCAATTTGGACAAGGAACTAGCATCAAATAGAAATGAAGTTTACACATTTAAAGTACACTGACAAATATACCATGACTTGTCATAATAGTACCAACAGATGGGATTCCACAATATTTCCAATTATATTTTTGTGACTTCATCAATGAGGTGCAAAATAGAATAAAGATAATTAAGAATGTGGCTTTATGTGAAGAAAATATAAGGAGGTTAATGAAGATTTTAGAAGAAAATTCCTATGTTAAGGTATTCTGAAGACTTAATACTTATAAATTCTATGATAACCTTAATATTTGGATAAAAAAAAAAGGAATACAAGAATGAATCATCAATATGAAGCTCTAATAAAAGAAGATGTGGTAGGTATATGGGTTGAAGGCAATAACCCAAATGGAGCATTAGATAAATAAATAATTATACAGGTTCATTCAGGACAACAATACTGTTACGCCCGCGTCTAGGACCCTAAGAGTTTGTATGTATACACGTACGTATATGTGTATCACTGTGTGTATGTATGTATGAATATGTGTATGCATACGTGTATGACTTGCATTTGATGAATGTAATATGAGAATGCATGAGTATGGAATGCCTATGATGTTTTATGCTTGAATGTGATGCTTTGGTTTGCTATGTGTGTGTTTATTGGTTAGGGTTGTTGTCGTCGCCTTGTTGGGAAGCGTGTCTTCTCGGCTGGACGAGGGATGGCTAATAGATGTGCTTTAGGTTGTGATAGAAGTGTGTTTTGAGTTGTATAGGCTTTGGGGACAGGTTTCGGGCGAGTTAGGCATGCCAATAGGCATGTATTGCA
>CANYBF011190089.1:0-12221 GCA_948192965.1 Dalechampia spathulata | reverse complement strand
ATGATGATTACAAAATCATTACGTTAGGAAATAGTTTCAATTTCGTACTAGATTAATAAATTATATTATCCATCGCATTTAATATTACAAGTAAGGAGGAATTGGTTGTGAGAAGATGCTTCCACACCTATAACCGGTTTTACGAGTGGTCTTGGAACTATCAATGTATGAATGACCATGCAATGAACATGAAGAGTTGCTCCCTTTTGACCGAGAGACTTTACTATCTGAATATTTTTCTCTAGATTCTTTCTAGGCTCCTTATTTTCTACAATTTATTTCTATTCTAAATACTTGTAAAGGACCGAAGGATTTCTCATGCCTGCGGGATCGACCTCTCTTTGACATACTGCAAAAATCAATTTCTACGAAGGAAGTGGGGAATGTAGTTTTAGCACCGTTGCCGGGGACGGTTTTTTATTTTTCGATCTTTGTGTATGGCTCGATCTTCTTCAATAAGATTAACCTCTTTTGATAAATCAAAGTAAGAATTATGCATTTTCATGAATAATTCTTTGTAGTATGGGGTGAATAGTTACATGGAGGGCATGCATTTAATAAATAGTTATGAGCGCCGGTTTCTGTCGGGGCCCAGAGTGAGGCTTGCAAAAGTCACGGACCGGGGACCGCACTTGGAGTGAAAGCGCAGTCTTCCTACGGGGTTCCCTTAGGGAATGATACGGACTTGAAAGAGTCACAAGGGAGTCACCACCGGATGGTTCCGGATTGGTCCAACCAACCTATAGCATGAGTGCTAGTTAAACCCTTCAATGATTGGGTTCGGGTGGTGGAGATCTATTCTATGAGTTTCCAAAATCGATTTTACCATTTTAGTTTTGATTAATTGTCATAAGCAAGCAAGCATGCGAGCGTAAATGTAAGCACACAGCGCGTCATGTGGATTGGCGTTGCAAAGTTGCATGTAAAATGACATATAAAGCTGTATGGCATTTAGATGACATGGCATATGCATGACATATGATATAGCGGTAAAAGTAACATGGAATATACATGACATGTGAGCGTGTATGACATATCGTATGCATGATATGGCAATCCTAATATGTAAGCACATATTATGATAAATAGCATTTTACGTTATGCGTTAACGTTTTAGGGGTTGCGTAGCATTTGGCGTATACGTGTGCATAGTGTATGCATGATGCATAGGATGGATGGCATATCAAATGCATGATATTTAAAATGATGGATGTTATGGCATATCAGATATATGATATGTATGATGTTATAATACATGGCATATGCATGACATGTTATATGTATGACATACCAAATGCGTGGCATGTGAAGTGATGCGTGACAGGGCATATGCATGACATATATAATATAATGTGCTTATGTCATATGGAATGACATGTGAAATGTTAAAATTATAATATGGCAAAATGTATGGCATACCATATGCGTGGCATGTTAAGTGGATGACATACTACATGTATAGCATGTGAAGTGAATGACATACCATATGCGTGGCATGTGAAATGATGAATGGCATGGCATATGTATGACATGGTATAGTGATGTGTATGTGAATGTGTATTCAACATAGTATATGCATGGCATACAGTATGATATGTGTAATGGCATACATCTTGGCATAATATATGACATGACATGGCATATATGTATGCATGATAAGGCGTATTGGTTGATTAGGCGTATTGGATTGCTTATTGGCGTATTGGCATATTTGCGCATTTATACGTATGTGCATATGAAATACAATATGTTATGGCATACGGTATATGCATGGCATGCATAGTAGTGTGTGCATGTGTCATGTGACATGACATGTAACATGAATGACATAAATATTTAAGCAAATATAAATCATCCACGAATAAAAATAATAAAAGGTCGGGAAAGGGATCGAGGAAATTAGGGGATACAGACGAGGCAGGGGGAATTATTACAGACCGAATAAAATAATTCTACCCTATTACAAATATTCCTCACATACAAAAATTCCCGGGTATTAAGTAATACCCCTTTTCTCCCTCGAGTTGTACGATCCAAAATGCGCGATGGATTAATATGCAAAATAAAAAAATAAATTCATTAGTAGGAAATGAATTTTGAATTTAATGGACTAGTCCAATACCATTTAAAAGTACAAACCAAGAGTCAAAATCTAGCAATTATTAGGCAATAATTATATGAATTAATATGATCCGGATCGTGTAAATTCATTTTAATAAAAATAATTTTAGGCAAAATTATTTTATTTGATCATGGAAAAATTAATTGGGAGTGCTAACATCACTTGGAATAATTTGGAGATAGCCCCTCAACCAATTAAAATCCAATCTTATCAAAAATTGCATTTATACGATCAAAAATTGCATTTTATCGTAAAAATTAATTTTGAGGCCAAAATTAATTAAATGTAATTATTTTATGACTTTTCCAGAATATTTGAGCCACTATAAAGCATCAAATACCACTGGATACATCAAAAATACAGCAAAATATGGTCCAAAATACAGTTTTTCTGGAAAAATACGAACTATGTGCGCCGCACATCAAGCTATGTGCGCCATACATGGGCTAAGTGTGGCGCACATAGATCAACATGTGGTGCACATAGTTGATCAACTTGCACAAAAATAAAATCTATTAGCACAGAAATGATCTACAGACAAAATCCAGCAACTTTAAAGAAGAGAGTACCTTCTTTTGACCTCGTTTCGACCTCCGGTTTGATGAACCAAACAATTAATTAAGCAATTAATTGAAATAATTAATTAAGCAATTAATTGAAATAATTAATTTTAAGGCTAAAATCAAGTAGATCTGGATGATTTATGATAGATCCAGAACCCCAAGTACACGGGAAAGCTACTGGAGTCACTGGAAAATTCAAAACCGAAGCAGTTCGGATTGAAATAGGGCTTTTCTGTGAAAACCGAGATCTATGTGTGCCACACATGAGGGACATGTGGTGAATATGGAGCCATGTGTGGCGCACATAGCTTTGAAAACCGAAGCAAAACCAAAAAATTTTCAGCAGAAACCCTAGATTTGGCCCTGATCTAGGTAGATCGGACCCAAAACCGGATTTTTACTTGTGGATTTGCATCCAAATAATGAAAAACAATTTTAAAGTTAGAATTATTTTAGATCCAACAAGTTTTAAGGCAGATCTAGGGCACCCAAGGCATGGAAAGGCCTTGAATGACCTTAAAATGGTCAGATCGGGAAGAAAACCGGAGAAAATCAGGGAGAAAACGTGAGTTTCTTTAAAAACCGAGGGCTATATGCGCTGCATATAGCCCTATGTGCGCCACACATGAGCTACATGTGGCGCACATAGGGGTATAAGTGGCGCACATACCTCTTAAAATTGAAGGAAAACGAAGAAAATGGGAAAAACGGAAAGAAATTACCTTGTAGCAAAGGCTTTTCTTCCTTGTTCTTGCTTCCTTCCGCGTATAGGGAGCCTAACTAGTGCCAAATTGTCTCTAAATCCTAAGATTTAATTAATTAAGTGTTTAATTAATGTTTGGGAGAATTTTGGCAGAGTTTTGGGTGCCCCTTGAAGCAATTTCGGATCCCCTCATATGAACCTTGAGCTCTATATTTATAGAGTAATTTTTTGGTATGGCAATTTTGTAATTTTGGCCCGGATTTGAAAAATCCTAAACCTATGTGCGCCACATATAGGTCTATATGCACGCGCATATAGTTTGAAAACCCTTGCGTAGGGCCCACTGTGGTCACTTCCGGGATGCGCCCCGAAGCGTATAAGCGTTATTCGACGTGAAGAACAACTTTGTAGAAGAAAGTTTTTCCAAATTCGGTCTCGAAAGGGCTCCCGACCAAACGTCTTTACTATGCAACGTGCGTAGCCTATAGGGCCATGCGCTACGCACATTGCGTTTTCGACCTATGCGCTCCACCTCGTACGGGTGGAACGGAATGCGTTCCATATGTCCAGGAAAGTGAAAACGACATTTCGAGAAACTTTGAAGGTATAAGTTTTCTCAAATTCAGCCCCGAACATCGAGTTTTCTTAAATGGGCCCAATTCGGGCCCAATAGGCCCATTAAGGCTAAAAAGTGGCATACGGGATGCCATGGGTCGTGCCTCGCGTAGGCACTAGCGGGACTGTGTTCTACGCGTCAAGAACACTGAAACTGGTGAATTCAGGCGGTGGGCCCGTCTGGGTACTATTCATAATGAATAGTGCCCTTGTGGGCCCCACAACACAAAAGGGCCTGGAAAGTGGCAAATAACATGCCAAGCGTTTCGCCTCAAGTGAGGCAGCAGATAGGATGTATTCCGTGCGTACAAAATACATCAAAGTGGACTATAGTGGGAAGCGGGCCCCACTAGTGTTTAGCGGGCCCCACAGCGTGGTGAGCTTAGAAATGTGGCATTCGGGATGCCACGGGGTATGCCTTGTGTAAAGTGGCAGTAGAATGTATTATGTAAGTATATAATACACAAAATGGGCTAATTGGGGAAGGCGGGCCCCGCCCCTGTACTATTCTGTGTAATATTTTATGAATAGTAACCTAGGTTCAAAATGCAATATTTTGCATTCTGTGTATCCTACCACGCGTAGGCAGGTGTGAAATGCATTATGTATGTACAAAATACACAGAATAGGTTGTTAGAGGCTACGGGCCCCACTAATGTCCCAGGTGGGCCCCGCAGCGCAGTGGGTCCAGAAGATGGCATTTGCGATGCCAAACGTTGTACCTTGCGTAAACCAACATGGAATTGTATTCTGTAAGTACAGAACACACAGAATAGGTTGTTAGGGGCTGCGAGCCCCGCTTTTGCCTGGTGGGCCCCACTTATGCACTATTCATGGTGAATAGTATCTGGGGGCCAAAAATGCAATATTTTGCATTTCGAGTGATTTGCCTTATGTAGGCAATAGGGAAAGGGTGTTCTGCATGCACAGAATACTCAGAATATGCGGTAGGTCCCGCCAGGTGCCATGGTGGGCCCCACCAGTCCTGAGATGTTCTGCGCACCAGAAGACACAGAGGAAGACACAGAGGTCTATGTGCATAATCGGGATCAATACCGGGGACTAAATCATAGCCGAATCAACAAAGATCCAAAATTATACGATGGTGAAAAGTGAGGGTCAACAGTTTGCCCCCTGATCAGAATCATTTTGACGCGACACACGTGTAAGTCGTCAAAATGCGATCTGATCATAACATGACTTTTCACAAAGAGGAGGAAGCGTACCTGACTAGCAGAGGTGCTCGCGTTGAGGCTTAGATCCCAATTCTGTCACTGGGAGCCTGGTGCTCGGGCTAGGTGATCAATGCTGATCAATGGTCCCTAATGGGGCTAATAGCAACGCCGTGAGTTAATCATCTGGAGCCGGCATCCAGATGTCTATGCGATAGGGTTTAAGAACCAAGGCTTGGTTCTGTGGTCACTACTAGATTGCGTGGTCAACTGCGGGACCTGGATGACCATCTGCTCGGTCTATTCTCGCGCCATCATATAAATGTTAGATATCTCTGAAACGGCTTTCAGGATCCTCTGTTGGGTCTCTGACATTTCTGGTCGATGGTTCTGACCAGTACAAGTACCCCAGCTTCATTGCTGAGGGCCCGACATTCAGGCTACTCCGATCAGGGCTAATCGGTGGTCACTGCGAGACCGATGGCTTCCTTAAGAGTAATTCATCTGAAGTCAGCATTCAGATGCCTATGCGTTAGGTTTTGATGTCAAGGGCTTGACTTTGTGATCTCTGCTGGATCGGGCGGTTCTACAGCAGAACCAGAGGCGACCTTCTGCTGGGTCTGGGTGATCAACCATCAGATCTTGTTCTCGCGCCATCAAATAAGTGTTATCTGTCTCCAAAGCCTGCATTTGGGACCCTCTGCCGGAATGCAACACTATCTAGTCAACAGCTTGACCAGAAGTCAAAGGCTTGACTGCTTTTGATCGTCCGTCGGATCAATTTTCTGTCTTTGCCAGACATAGGAAGACAATTTGTCAATGAGATTGGTATTTAAATGGTTTAGAAAAAATACCTGAATTTTTGAGTATCAGTCTGTTGCATTCTGACTGAATTTCTGGATTTTTCACACGCTGTGACTCGTGAAAATTGGGCTTCGAAGAAGCAAACAACCTCAAAAAATTCTAAAATTTTTACCATAGGCCTAATTCTTTATGGGCATATTTGTGGGACCTAGGCGCACGTTAGCAGACCCCTACAGTGCCAGGCGCATATTAGCAAAAATTGCAACATGTGGCGCACGTTGCCCTATGTGTGGTGCACATTGCTTGGAAATTTTATATTTTCGGGCTTCCAACTCAAAAATCATTTTGTTTCCCTTCAAAAACTCGATTTTCTTTGAAACCCCAAACTGAAAATTTTATGGTTTTACAGAAATGGCCGGTATTAGGATGCAACCGACCCCCCGGGACCCCGAATCTGTCCCGCGTTATTCCTTAACCGAGCTTACGACTCGTGATACCTATTTTGGAGCCCGTTTTGGTAATGCAGTTGCAGAGACTTTTGCTATAGACTCGCATCGGTCCCGAGCTCCTCCTGAGAAGGTGAGTTTTTTATGACTCGGCTCGGTTTTTATGGTTTTTCTGAGAATTAAATTCTAGGATATTTTTGATGCGTTTAGGCTCGTATTTAGGCTAGAATTTTGTACTAGACTGAAGCTAGGTTTAGGTGGGCTCGTGTTTATCTGTGCTATATGTGGCGCATATAACACTATGTGCGCCACATGTATGCCATGTGTGGCGCACATAGTGCTATGTGCAGCACACATAGTGCTATGTGCAGCGCACATAGCATAGAAAAATAGGCTAAACGGCCCGTTTTTCAGTCGTTTCTCAGAGAATTGCGCGTTTTAGGGCTTTCATAGGCATGAATAAGTGCATTTAGGGCTAGGAGGAGGAGCTCTGTGCCTCTGAAATTATTCTGTACACTCTGTAATTCAGTCTAAAGTCTAACTTGAATTCTGTATTTTGCAGAGGGAGCGGACAGTGGTAAGCAGCGGTAGCATCCGCGGTGTCTTTGAGTAGTACTCCCAGCTGCCTAGGGAGATCCGTGCAAGAGTGGACCGAAGCTGTTTTGGTCCGTATATCACCTGCTTCACTGGTGTAGAGAAGAGATGCAATAGGCTCATCATTACGGCCATGATCAAGCGGTGGATGGATTCCACACATACTTTCCATCTGCTGGTCGGCGAGATTGCTATCACCCCAGGGATATTTGCTGGAATCATCGGGTTGGAATGCATTGGGCGTATGGTGCAATCTTTGACTTCCTAGGGGTGTCTCCTAATGTGCGGGGAGGGCATAGTATTTCTTACGACTGTCTCAGAGAAGCAGTGCTGGCAGAGAGACTTGGTCAAACAATTTCTGCTGATCAGTATACCCGTAGCTTTCTTCTGTATGTGCTAGGGTGTACACTGTTCAATGATAGCCGAAACAGTGTTCATATGTCAGTGTTATGGGCTCTCTGTGACTTGGAGTCCATAGGGCGGTATGATTGGGGCAGTGCTGGCCTGGCCCATCTGATGCAGGGGCTTGATTACTGTAGCAGGCATTGTAGGGACCGCTTCATTGGGTGCTGGCAAGTTATGGAGGTAAGCAGAATTCTGTTAATTGTATTACTGTAATGTCTGTCCATGTCTTACTAACTACGCGTATTAACCTTGCAGATCATGGCTTACGAATTCGGGTTGCTGCCAGAGCCCGATATTCCACATGGGGTGCGATTTGGTTTCCCTCGTATGCGGGCATGGTGCGTACTGAGGCAAAGGCTCGATTATACCATGGATGAGTTGAGGGATCATCTCAACAACTTGACTTGGGACCAAGTAAAAAGAAACAATTTAATTAGCATTAAACTGTATTGAACTGGTGTGAGAAATACCTGTGCAGGTGGCTAATTTCTTTTTATTGTTGGAATAGGTGCGTCCCTTTCCTTGGAGTAACATGCATCCGAGGCCAGAGTATGTGACAACCTTGATGCGTAAGGATGAATAGCATGTGTTATTAAAGAGACCTGAGAGTAAACTCTTCCACTTAGGCGAGCGTGTTGTGGACTGGCATCTGGGGCCAGAGAGTCAGGTGGAGCCTGCTACACCCCCACGTGCAATGTTTTGGGCATCCTGTACTGATACTGACTCAGACGTGCTTGATGGATTGACTGGTATTCCCGAGCGGGAGCGTTTTTCGGACTCGCCGATAGATTATCGTTCTTTTATTCAGCTGAGGTTATTGGGTCTTGTAGAGCTGTCTACGTGTAGGAGTCAGCATGACTAATTTAGTGGGACCGGAGGTAGATTTACTTCCCATGGCAATCGAGGCGGGCGTCATGGCTCGTCAGGAATTGGCAGTTCCCGAGGCGGCAGTGCCTTAAAGAGATCCTACGATTTTGGGGATGGCACGGTCCCATCAATGTCGATGTCAGGCACTCCAGAGGTGCCTCCAGGATATGCGCGCCCTGTAGATTTTATGGAGGGTCAATTAACATGGCCATAAAACCCATTGATCTTTACTTATGACGAGATTGGGCGTCTTTATGAGACTTCCTTCCCTGTGCCAGCGAGGAGCGATATTGAGTTTATCCTCTGAACACGACCCATGTGAGTATATATATTTTGATGCGTCTTTGACTTCAGTGACCTGACACATATTTTGATCTTGCAGGTGCGCCGAGATGCTATAGCAGACGCTTCAAGGCTGCTGACAGGGTTGCATCGCTACCATATGTCTGAGATGTTAGATGTCCATGTGGGTACCTATTATGAAGTACTTTTTGCATGGAAATGCATGAATGCATGACTTATATGCCTATATGTCTATGCTTACAGTCCAGCAGGCAAGTGGAGCGAGAGGAGCGTGATCGTTTCGCTCGGATGATAAAGGAGAGGGATCGAGAGATTGCACGGCTGACGGCGCGTCTGGAGCGCTACAACATTGATGTTATGGATAGTCCCAGTCCTGAGGATGACCACTCCGGGGAGGATGATAGGCTTCCATATACATGTCATCAGAAATCTGTAGTTTCTGTACTAGAATAAGGGAATGCGTTACAGACTAGCAATTGCGTGTCTAGTACGCCAGGGTTGTTGCGTACCAACTGTGTGAACAGTCAAAAGCTTGAACTGTGTAACTTTTGGATTTATTAATGGAATCCAATGTTGTTTGCTGCTTATAAATATACCATGCATTTTGGTTTATTGGCAAAACATAACTTATCTATTTTCCTTTGCAGAAATTAGATATACAATGACTCAGCAATCATTGTCTGCCTTTCGCGCTCTTTCCCGTCGTTGGGGAAACAATGAGTGGAGTCGACTGGGCGAGATCGGGCTCCAATATTTGAGAACCTTCCAACAAGTATCCATTAATCACGCTTTTCTGCATGCTGCTGTGCAGTTCTAAGATCCGGAGGTTCACGTATTCCGGTTTGGGCATGTAGAGTTATGTCTGATGTACGAGGAGTTTGCTGCCACCCTCGGGGTTACCTGTGGCATGACGATGATGCTGACAGTGCCGGTGCCTGTTGGAGATGCGTTCTCATATTTGATCAGGGCTTTTGATGCTAGCCCGCGGGAGGTGGGCTCTCTTTTGACTACAGACGTCTCTGTAAATCTTGTTGCCCTTTTCCGACTATGTGGTCAGAAATCTATGGAAGACCTATCATGGCTGAGGGTAGCTGGTTTTGGACTGTTGGCACAGTTCTTATTCATCGATCCGTCCAGCCATGGAGATTCACTGATCGAGCCTGTGGTAGACTAAATGATGCAGGGCCGGACCTCTTTTCCCATGATCATTGCGAAGACAATCCTTGGTCTGGATAAAGTGAAGCGTGGGCAGTCTGAGCGCTTCAGTGGCAGTCTGCTTCTTTTACAGGTGAGGATTCTAAGTCATCTTTGCAGGTTTACATTTTTGCCCTAATTTTTGCATGAGTCACCTTTTGTAAGGTTTTCTGCTCATCAGGCCTCTGCTTTTGTTTTTAGACCCTAATTTTTGCCTGAACTGCCTCCTTTGGGTTTTCAATTCAACGGTTCACTCTAACTTTTGCTTGAGCAGCCTTTTGCAAGGTTTTCAACTCAGCGAGCTTTATTTTCATTTTTATTTTCTTTTATTACAGATCTGGCTTCAAGAGAAGCTTGGCATCCTGGTGCCGCTAGCAGGGGACCCACAAAGATACCTTCCTCATAGCCACATGCAGAGGGGCTATGCCTTTGGTGAGGCAAGGACGATGAACTTCCAGGACTAGATTGAATGGATGGGGACTCGACCTGAGAGCAAGATCAGATGGAGCTGCCCCTGGTGGCGCATACAGCATGTGACTATGATGACTTACATAAATTGCATCCCACTGTCTAGATTCAGGCGTTGCACATACTACAGTCCTACTAGGATTTTTCGTCAGTATGGTCAGCGGCATACCATACCTCAGCTGACGAAGTTTGAGGGAGGCAGGCTGGTGCCTCGCTTCGTTGAGCATGTGGAGAGGACTTGGCCTCGCCGCTGGATAGCGCTGGTGGAGATTCCCGGAGCTGGACCTGCCACTAATGATGAGTACAAGCTGTGGGTGCTACGCCAAGCTTGAATCCTGTACTATATAAAATATTGTTAAGCAATAATATATAATAAAGGATGATAATGCTTTATGTTTGCAACTATTATTACTTAAGGCTAAGTTTATGAACATGTGTTCCATTTGCATTAATGAGATTAAAACATTTACACGGAAATGTTAAAACCAACACAGAAGTTCCAGATACGCATCAGACCCAACCTCTGTTATTGACCAGCCTCATGCGAGATTTTCTGATCAACTATTTTAACACTCTCCTTTTGCCTCTCAAGAGCTCTAACTTTTGCATGAATTGTCCGAGCGGATTTTCAACTCATCAAGCGAATTTTCTTTTACCTTAATTTTTGCGTGAGCCGTCTATGCAGGTTTTCAGCTCACCAGGCTTTTCATTTTTATTTTGCTATTTCCCTTTTGCCCTTTGCTTTAGATAAAATATTTCTTCAGCCGGTCAAGGTTGACAGGTTCTGAGAACTCATTACCCTCCAAATCCAAGATGCGAATAGCGCCTTTGGAAAGGATCTTTTTAACTAGGAATGGGCTTTTCCAGTTGGGCCTGAACTTTCGACGAGGATCACGAATAGCCAGTCTGACTTGCTTCAGGACTAGATCGCCTTCCTGTATAGTCATAGGTTTAACTTTTCTGTTGAATGTGTTGGCCATGCGCTTCTTATAAAGCTGCAAATGATAAAGAGACTTGAGCCATTTCTCATCAATAGTGACCAGCTGCTCATACCTAGCCCTTTTCCATTCGGCTTTTAGTAACTGAGATTCCAGAATGACCCGAAGTGATTTCAACTCCACTTCAATTGGCAATACGGCTTCTGTCCCGTAAACCAGAGAGTAGGGGGTAGCACCTGTGGGACTCCTTATAGTAGTTCTATAACCCCATAAGGCAAATGGTAGCTGCTCATGCCAATCTCTATAAGACTGTACCGTTTTGGCTAAGATGCGCTTAATTATCTTGTTAGCCGCTTCGACTGCCCCATTAGCTTGAGGGCGGTAAGGAGAGGATCGATGGTGCTCAATCCCATATTTTTCCAATAAGTCTGCAACTTGGGCCTGGAATTGTACTCCGTTGTCTGATACTAGGTGATATGGTACCCCATATCGGCATATGAGATTCTTCTCTATAAACTTGGCAACCTGTCTTGCCCCTAGTTTACCATAGGATTCAGCCTCCACCTATTTAGAGAAGTAATCAATGGCTACCAGTATGTACCGATATCCATTAGATGCGTTAGGATGAATCTCACCCATGATGTCAATTCCCCATGCTGAGAATGGCCAAGGCATTGTCAAATTCTGCAATTCGACTGGTGGCAAGTGACTCAGATCTCCATGAATCTGGCATTCATGACATCTTCGTACAAGCTGTATGCAATCTGTTTCCATAGTGAGCTAGAAATATCCTTGGCGTAGGATTTTCCTGTAAAGTGCAAACCCATTCATGTGGGGCCCACATACACCAGCATGTACCGTGTCACACCCGCACCCGGTGCAACATGCTCCCGTAGAACAGTTAATAAACCCCCTAAATAAGGAATTCATTAATTACTCTATAAGGGATCTATCTTACCTTTTTTTTTTACTTAAATCTCATTCATTAAATAACTCTGATAAACAGAACACCTGTATTTCTATATAT
>CANYBF011190066.1:0-12910 GCA_948192965.1 Dalechampia spathulata | reverse complement strand
CCACAACATTTTCTCGACGCGATCTGTCTAGTTCCTGTAGTACTTCAGGGGTCTAAGCTTTTGAGAGCAAGCACCACGGCATTTCACGCCGAACAGCGTGCAGCATTCCCAGCGTCCGGGATGTGCTACTCTCACAGCATGTTATTTCAGCTGAGGGTATTCGAGTTGACCCAAGTAAGATAGAAGCAATTTTGAGTTGGCCGATACCATGCAATATCAGGGAGATCTGCAATTTTCTGGGATTAGCTGGTTACTACCGATGGTTTGTAAAAGGGTTCTTTATGCTTGCCATACCATTGACAACATTGCTTTGGAAAAAGGTTTCTTTTCATTGGTCAGAGGAATGTCAGCAGAGCTTTGATAGACTGAAAGACTGCTTGACACAAGCTCCGGTGTTGACCTTACATATGCCGGGGAGGGCCTTTACTATTTATAGCGATGCTTCACTTAATGGTTTAGGATGTGTATTGATGCAGGATAGGAAAGTGATAGCGTACGCCTCACGACAGCTGAAACCGCATGAGAAAAATTACCCGACACATGATTTAGAGTTGGCAGCCATAGTGTTTCCACTGAAGATTTGGTGACACTATTTGTACAGGGAATTATGTTACATGTACACAGACCACAAGAGCCTAAAATATTTGGGTACATAGAGAGAACTAAATTTGAGGCAACGACGTTGGTTAGAATTGATTAAGGATTATGATTGTGTGATTGACTATCACCCGGGCAAGGCTAATTTGGTAGTAGATGCATTGAGTCACAAGTTATTTACAGGAATGAGACAGTCACCCTTACTATTAGTGCGCAAAATATGACAGTTGAATGCCTTATTGGTTATGCAACCTGATTGAATAGTGGCTCAATTACAGTTATAGATTAAATTGGTGTTAACAGAACAGATTCAGTGAAGTGCTATAGATGATGAGGAGTATCAGAAGAAGTTACAAAAAGTTCAGGCCGGTAAAACTACGCTTTGTCTTGTAGACAGTGATAGTAACCTGAGACATGGTACTCGCTTGTATATCCCGGCAGATCGCGAGTTGAAGAAGCAAATACTAGAGGAAGCTCATGAGTCTACGTATGCCTACCATCGAGGGAGTACCAAGATGTATAGAGATCTGAAGCAATACTATTGGTGGGTCAGCATGAAGATAGAAATAGCAGATTATGTTGCTAAATGTTTAGTATGCTAGCGCATCAAAGCAGAACATCAGGTACCAGCGAGATTACTGAGTCCATTACAGTTTCCAGAGTGGAAATGGGACCGTATTACTATGGATTTTGTCACATGATTACCGATGATGTAAGCTAGACATGATGCAGTATTGGTAATAGTGGATAAATTGACAAAGATAGCTCATTTCTTACCTGTACGTATAGATTACAATTTGGAATGATTGGCTAACTTGTATATAAGTGAGATTGTCCGATTGCATGGAGTTTCATCCTCTATTGTGTCTGACAGAGATCCTCGATTTATGTCACATTTTTGGGGTACGTTCCAATGAGCTTTGGGTACCAGAGTTTAGTTTAGTACAGATTTTCATCCTCAAACCGACGGACAGTTAGAGTGCGTGATACAGATTCTAAAGGATATGTTGCGAGATTGTGTAATGGAATGGGAAGGTAGTTGGGATCGATATATTCCTTTGATTGAGTTTGCCTATAACAATAGTTATCAGACCAGTATTCAGATAGCACCGTACGAAGTGCTATATGGTCACGATGTCGAATGCTATTACACTGGGATGAAGTAGGTGAACGGAGATTAATTGGTCCAGAATTAGTACAACAGGCAGAGGACCAAGTGCAACCGATTAAGAGTCAGCTGAAAGCTGCTTCTGATCAGAGTAAATCATATGTGGATCTAAAAAGATAGGATATCAAATACAGTCTCGGTGATAAGGTATTTCTTAAGGTGTCTCCATGGAAGAAAATTATGCGCTTTGGATAGAAGGGTATGCTGAGCTTGAGATTCATTGGTCCGTATGAGATTCTTGAGAGGATAGGACCATTAGCTTATCGGTTAGCGTTGCCACCTGAGTTGGATAAGATCCATAATGTTTTTCATGTCTCAATGTTAAGGAGATACAGATTAGATCCTTTGCATGTTATTCCAATTGAGGCTATAGAAGTGCAGCCCGATTTGACCTACAGTGAGGAGCCAGTGTAGATTCTAGCATGAGAGATCAAACAGTTACGGAACAAAAAGATACCATTGGTCAAAATATTATGGAATCATTATACCGGGTAACATGCAACATAGGAACGAGAGGCTACCATGAGAGCACAGTATCCCCACCTCTTTGCGAGTAAGTTTAGTAGGAATTTTGGGGATGAAATTTCTTTTAGGAGGGGAGAGTTGTTACACCCGCATTAGAGACCCTAGGAGTTATGCATGTATGCATATGTATGCGTAGATGAAAGTTAGGATTGAATGAGTTCATGTTATATGTATGAGTGTGGATGAATGTATATTGATGGTTGCGTGTGTGTGTTTATATGTGTTGCTATGAATTGGAATGCATGTATCTACTTGCTTTGTTGGTGTGTCGTCGCCTTATTTAGAAGTGTGTCTTCTTGGTAGGATGAGGGACGGCTACAATTTATGTTTAAGTATGTCTTGGAAGTGTTGATAGGGTTAGCATGGGAGTTTATGGCAGGTACCATGGAGAATAGGCTGGGATATAAGCATAAGTTGGGGTTTTAGATAGTGGTATGGGCGTACGATGTCACCGTACAAACGTACGAGACATGGGAGTTATAGGGATATTAGGTCCTGGAGGGCATACGGGCGTACCAAAGGGTGGTACGGTCGGACGTCAACTCACAGAATTTGGGTGCATCAGGAAAATTGAGGACGTACGGGCGTACCAAATGGGGTACGGGCGTACCGTTACAGAAGTTTTAGTTCGGTATGGGCATACCAAGATCCGTACGGCCCTACGCAACTTAAGTTTGACTTTTTAAGGGTTAGGATAGAATGTATTTCCTTAAGTTTCTTTCTTTTTCTTAAGTTAAAATCCTCCTAAACCCTGCCAAACATTTTGGTTAGAGCTTCTACGTATACAGAAGGTGTGAAAAACAAGAGATTGAGCTAGAGACTAGTAGAGACCAGATTATAGGCTTTCACCAAGAGTAGCTTGATTGTTAGGTTTGTGGTAGCTTTGTGTCTTTTGTCACCTTTGGCTTATTATTGTTGCCTTAAGACTTAAGTCAAGTCTAGGCTTGTTATTCTAATTCGTATGATATCATTTTGCTATGATATGTGGATGCTTGCCATGAAGATGCTTGGATTTTATGTTTTCCTTGCTTGATGATGTGATGAATCAAGGTAGAAATGCTTGTAATGCATTGCTGACATGCATGGAGTTGAATAATGAATGGAAAAAGAGTGAAAAGAAAGTGAGTAATGAGGGCAGAGCTCAGCTCTGGCCATACTGGGTCAACAATGATCATGGGATTCCTTCGGGAATTAGTAGATAAGTAACCTCCTGAGAAAGGAGATGAGTCTCGAGACCTACAATAGGATTTTGAGTGCAGAGCACTCCACAGTTATATGGCCTCTTACGGGAGATGAGTACTAGTACCTATCGGGACCCAGTATGTGAGAAAGGAATGTGTACAATTATAGGAAAACAAGAGTGAATGAGTGGAAGGAGGATAAGGGAGACTGCCAGGTGCAGTTGCATTCATATTTCATAAGATATTAGGTTGCGATATTTCTGATATGATATTATAATGGTTGCTATATGATATGTCTGTTATCTATGTTACTAGCACCACTGAGTTTATCTCAGCGTTTGTCATTTGATGAACGTAGGTTCAGAGCCCTCAGGTGAGCATGTAGAGAAGGAGTAGAGGTCGTCAGCTGAGACAGACTGATCTCGACTTGGTACGGGACTCTTGTTGCATACTCTGATTCCTTTTGGCTGTGTAGTTAGTGTGGCAGTAGCTGTACAGTAGTTGTATAGCTTTTGGTGGTAATTATGTATGCACTCACTTGTTTGTAAGAATCATAACAGGGTTTATATATATCAGTCTTGGAATTGCCTGTTATCGTATATTGCTTGAGTGTATGTCAGGTTTATCCAAGGTACATTAGCACATCACGATGCTTTCATCGCACCACCACTATTAAGCTTAGAGACGTGTCCCCATACGACGTCTTCATGATGCATCCTTTGTGGTGTAGGGATCGGTCTTCTTCTGGGGGATCGCTGTCTGGATCACGAGAGCATGTCCTCCTGGGTATGGGCTGGGTGTGACATCATTGATGATTATTCTAGATATGGATGTCTATACTTAATGAAGTACAAGTCTAAAGGCCTTGAAAAGTTCAAAGAATTCAGAAATGAAGTAGAAAAATAACTTGACAACAATAAAGCTCTTCAATCAAATCAAGGTGATGAATACTTAAGCCAATCATTTTTGGACTATCTTAGAGATAATGAGATATTATCTTAATAAAAGCCTCTATATTATCTTAATAGGAGAAATCAAAATCTGTTAGATATGGTTTGGTCAATTATGAGCCTTACAAACATACCCAAATTATTTTGAGGTTATGCATTGGAAACTATTGTACATGTTTTAAACAAAGTCCTATATAAATCAACTAAAGTCACACATATGAAATATGGTTTAGCAAGAAACCTATGCTTTCTTATATAAAGGTATGGGGTTGTCTTACTTATATGAAGATGATAGTGTCCAATCAGCTAGAGGCTAAATCTAACAAATGTTATTTTATAGGTTATCTTATGGAAACCATACTTCTATAATCTTTTGGAACAAAAGGCATTTATTTATCTAATAAACTAGAGGCTAAATCTAACAAATGTTATTTTATAGGTTATCTTAGGGAAACCATACTTCTATCATCTTTTGGAACAAAAGGCATTTATTTTAAAGCATATTATCTTCTTAAAGAAAGTGTTTCTTTAAAAAGGTGATGGTAGGAGTAAGATTGAACTTAATGAAGTTCAACAACCATAAGATGTAGTAAATCAATTGATTGATCCTAGTGATGATCTATATAAGGATGTAGAAATAGTTCTTATGGATACAGAAGCTCTCAAATGCTCAACTAGAGTAAGAGTTATACTTGAGAGGTATGGAAGTCTTATTAGTTAAGATGATGAGCTTTTAGGCTATAAAGAAGTTTTGAAAAGTTTAGAATGTGCTAAAGAGGTTTAGCATGGATCTTTCAAAGAAGAGTTATATTACTATAGTTCATGAGAAATATCCTTCTAAGGCCTTGTGTCCAGATACATGAGCAGAATGATCACATGACTTGAATTTCATATGCATCTACAGTTTGATCCATCATGTATGCTATGTTATGTATTAAACCCGATGTCTCATTTTATTTGAGTGTTATAAGTAAATTCCAATCCAATTATGCAAAGGAACATCAAGTGACTCTTTAGAAAATCTTAAATATACTAATGCCAATTTTTAATCAAATAAGGATGATAGCAAACCAGAGTCAAGTTATATGTTCATGATGAATATTAAACTAAATAACAAAGTCTAAGATATTAAAACAATATAAGGGGAATCATAAAGAGTTTATGGAATAAGATTCTTATTGTATGCAAATGATCAATATCTAAATTACCCTGATCAAAGTATTAATAAGATTCGATATTATTAATATGGGTGGATCAACACATGCTATACTTCAATTAAGTAGTGATTCTCATTCACTATGACATAAGTTGTCCAAAGTAAACAAGTAAATGAACAGTATATTACTAATTTATTAGAGATCTTCATAGTGAGATTTCATATGGATGATCAATTTATGTTTATGAAACATAAATATCACTCATATCAATAGTGCAAGTATCCTTAGGCTTGAGATATCGAGTTTATCTTAACTATAGATTGTTCTGCTTTAAGTCATATACTTGATTCCTTTAGTGCAGGTGTTCATAGTTGGAGGTTGGGTATAGTACAAAGTAGTTAAAGATATTTGTATATTGATAAAGGGTTCACCATGCTAGATTAATTGTAGGGGTTTTATCTCATTGATTCGTTTAGTAATATCTAGCCAAAGTAGAATGCAAGAGGTGAATATGATTCATAGGGTCATTTTAGAAATAAAGATTATATTACATGAAACATGAAGTTTAAGGCATGATCTAACATACATGAAGTTTAAGGCATGATGTTTATCCATACTCAAACTTAAATAAAATAGTGGTTGGTGAAATAAGTTTATTACAACAATATTTGATATGGAAAGGTTATAGTAAAACTAATGACATCTTGTCATTTAGATATTCATGATGTATGACTAGATACCACTCTTGATTTACATATGATATTATTAAATGGGATTTAATAAAATATCAATATGTTGCAAACATGTCAAGAACCTAAAAGGTCACATATAAAAATTTAAAGGATTGGTAATTATGAATGGATGTTAACTCAATATAAGATTATGTTTTATGGTTATAAGATAACTTTGATTTCTCATGTTCATAAGATAAATCATTTAAAGAGCTTTGATTTGATACCAATATCATGCAATTTTGACAAGTAGAACTCTAGATATACATGATTATAAGTTTACATGTGCAACCTACATACCATGCACATGATTGTGCATATACATATATCATATAACTTACACATGCATGACTTGACTAAAAGAGAAGGATTATGTGAATGTCACATGCCTAATTAGGGTTTTTTGGATATGTAAGACACATCACATTTTGGCTGGATTAGGTAAGGTTATATGGCATGATACATAAGATGTCCAATTAGAGCTAGTGTCACCTAAGTCTAATTAGGTTAATAAAAACCTAATTTTAGGTTTCAAAAAGCTAACTCTATGTCTACTCCTTTCTAAAACCTATTCTCTTTAAGAAAAGAAGATGTTATTTAGATTTAAGGATTAAAGAATAATTCAGACCCTACAAAAAATTCTGTCCTAACTAGGAAGGCCAATTCCGTGTTAAGAAGATCTTGTAGAAAGAAGTAGTCCATATCTCAAATCTAGAGGGTAATAAGTTCTCTAAATTAGTCAACCTTGACTAGCTAAAGAAATATTTTTTTTCTTGATCAAAGGCTAAAATGAAAGCAAAAATAAAATAAAAGTTCATTGAGTTGAAAACCTTGTAAAATATGGCTAATGCAAAAGTTAAGATAAAGAAAAATGACTACTTAATAAGTTGAAAATCTGCCTAGATGACTCATGCAAAGGTTAGAGCTCAAAAGTAAAAAGGGAGCATTAAAATAGTTAATTAGAATATCTCATTATAAATGGTTACCAATAGGACTTAACTTTAATGCGTATTGAGCATTCTATGTTGGTCTTAACATTTTTATGATAATACATTAATTTCATTAATGTAAGTGGAATGCATGTTCATAAAGTTAAATTATAGATTGAAGAAAAAATCATAAAATAAACAACCTTTAAACAAGATCAAAGTTTAATTAGAGCAAATAAACAAATTAAGAGAAAAAATACAAAAATGAAGCAAGGACAACCTTTAGAGAGAGCCAAAGCTTTGATACCAAATTTATTATGAAACTCAAGATCAAACTAAGAATCAAGAACTCCTTAATTAAATTAAGTTAAATGGATTTTTATAATTACCGAAGATGTGCGCCATAAGAACCCAAAAGAAAATTGAATTCCCTTAGAACTTAAGATGAATTGTAGGTAGAACAAAAAAATAGGAATAAAGCTTACATTCAATTGAAATAGCAACAAGAAAGCAATTCAAACACCTTTTGCATAAAAATGAATAGAAAGTTCATCACTTTTCTATCAAATTCATCAATTTTAATTTAAAAAATATCACTTGCCAATTTTTGCTTATAATTGACCTAATATATAGTGAAAAGCTATCCTAAATAACCCCCCATTTGGCTTTTGAATAATGATCCATGAAATGCATGCTAACTCATCATTTAAACATCATCATGTTTGCAATAAAGTTATCATGCTTGCAACAGTGTGTTTCTCTACATTCCATCTTTTTCATCTATCACAACCACACCTCCTTTATCACGATCGTGATAACTTCTTCTTTACATCCCACTTTCAAGTCTATTATAATCGTACCATCTTTATTGCCTTTACAATAGTTTCTTTTCAAACATAAAAATAAAAAATAATACAACCGAAAACTATAATTCAAATCCTAAAAAAAACTAAGTGTACTTGTCTTTAAGTCTAATTATATTGATCAAATCAATCTCACTTGACTTTTCATACTAGAAATTCCCATTTATAGAAAAATTGTTATCAATGTGAAGTTGCACAAATAGTTGGAGTTGCTCTACATGTAATTAGATCCAAAATACTTTCTGTATCTAGGATAACTTCAAAAATGATTCATCCTTTAATATATGCATTGGCACCTTTATTCATATCATTTATACTTTTTTTGTTGCCTAACATCTATTATAGAATAAATTTTCTAAGTATGGTATAAAACTAATAGCTTTTACTCATCATTTGTAGTAAACCTAGCTTAAAAGTTCTCTATTGCCATGATGATTCGATGGTGCAACCAGGTCCTCTTAACATGCTTCAAGAGTTTTGTCTTAAAATTTATCGTTTGGTCTTTTAAATGTTAAAACTTGAAGGGTATTTGTAAGACTCATTGAGTAATGAGCCAAAATCCATTAGCAATATGGGAAAAAGTTGAGTTTTAAACTTCATGTGTTGCATGAAGTGTTATATATGATGCATAAAGTTGAAAAATATTTTCATGCATTAGCTCACACGAGCCGTAAACTAGATGTGCCGTATGTCCAAATGATTCATAAGGCTATGAAACATATGTGTGCAATTTGGTTTTGATAATTGGAACTTGTGTCAACCCATATTAAGAAAACACCGAGTTCATGGTATGAATGCATGAAATAGTGAACTTCATGCACTGACTCGCATATGCCAAAAACTAGATTCGTTATATGACCAAATAGGCGAAGGCATTGCAAATAGCATGTATAAAACTCAAATTCAAAAATGATGAATTACACTAAGCTATTTTAAAGAAAATCTATAAATGTACATGCATGATGAAAAATTCAAGATCAATAGTTTACCCCCTGATTAGGATCATCTTGGAATAACGCCAGTGAAAGTCGATAGAATGAGGCCTAATCATAACATGACTTTTCTCCCAAAGGCAAGGATGATAACTAACTCATGCTTATGCCAATGCTCCATACTTGTGCTGAGGCTTATAGATGCTTGTATTAAGGCTTGCTACTCCATTAGGAAATGAAGAGAGAACCACCAAGGACTAAAAGAATGATTCGTTAGGGAAACCTACTCATGTTGAGGCTTACATCTCCATTAAGGAAGAAAGTACAATCCACTGGGGATTGAAGAATGTTTATGCTGAGGCTTGTGATTCAACAAAACAATTGTGATCCTAGTGCTTAAATGGAATGATTAGTGTTAATTAAAAGTTATGATCATTCAAAGGCTTGCAAGTCTCTAAAAGATGAAAGTTGACTTCTTACGGATATCAAGCCTTATAACCCAACATTAGCATTAGGAGCCCGATGCTTGGGAGAGGAGATTAATGTTGACCATGCATGGTGCTCATGTTGAGACTTCTAACCCAATTTTTCCACCACTAAGAGCCTAATGCCCATACAAGGTGATCAAAGTTGATCAGGGGACCTTATTATTGAGGTATGTCTACTCAATTTTATAACTAGGAGCCTAATGCTTGGGTAAGGTGATCAAAGTTGATTTTAAAACCTTGTTGTTGAGGTTTGTCTACCTAATTCTATCATTGGGAGCTTAATGCTCAAGTGATGTGATCAAACTTGATTATTGGACCTTGCTATTAAGGTTTGCCTACCCAATTTAGTAATTGGGAGCTTGATGCTTGGATGAGGTGATCAAAGTTTATCATGGGACCTTATTGCTAAGGTCTGATGGCTTTACTATGAGACTCAAAAATCATCTAAAGTTTGAGTTCAAATGCCTACTACTAAGGTTTAGGAACCTAGTACTTGATTCCATGATCATTATCAAATTAGGTGGTCAATTGCTAGATCAAGATGATCATCTGCAGGATCAAAAGTGAATAACTATTGGTTTTTATGCTCATGTGGTAATATGTGTATCTAACATCTCCAAAGCTTACATTTAGGATCCATTGCTAAAACATGACACTATCTAATTAATGGTTTGACCAATAGTCAAAAGTTTGAATTAAACTGATTATCTATAGGATCAATTTTCTAGATATGTTAGACATAGAAAGGCACTTTGTCAATGAAATTATAATTGAAATAGTTTATAGAAATACATGAACTTTTAAGCATCGGTCCACTAAATTTGTCTAATTTTTTGAATTTTTCAAGCACTGCGAGTCATGAAAATTAGACTCACTTGGGAAAATGATCTCTAAAAATTATAAAATTTTCAAGAGAAGCTAAACTATCATAAAGATTACCATTAAAGATGTCATCATATGAAATTAACTTCATGTTAAAGAAATAGGTTAAGATGACCATAGCATGGCCTCTAAGGCATGGCCTTTGTAAAAGGGTAAAACCCTCCCTTCACAATACATACTTGCACATTCTCTTAAATCATATTGCTCTCAACCTAACCTTAAAATCTCCCAACCAATTTAGCAATGGATAGAAGTAGGATACTGCCTACACCTCATACTCTTTCCTTCATTGCAAGCATCATGCTTAGCAAACATAATGCTCATGATGTCTTTTTTAAAGCTGTCCTCAACCACCAAATCCTATAATTTATTGCTCTAGATTTGTAGCCATCTCAAGCACCACTAAAAAAGGTATGGATTTTCAAATCAAACTCAATCTTTACTCATTCAAAGTCATTTAAAATAATAAAGCATACTCTTACTAGGGTAGGCCTGAATTTAGGGTGTTTTAATCTCAATAGAAGCAGGAAAATGTAAATTTTTGATTTATAAGTAAAAAAATGTAAATTTTTATTTTAATCTTAATAGAAGTAGGAAAATGTAAAGTTTTGATAGATGCACCTCACTTTATGCATTATATATAAAGTTACATGCATAATCTTTGATAAAATCATGATTTCATGCTTCACTTGAAGTATTATATGCATTACACAATGCTTAGCAAAAAACTTCATGCATAGCATAAAGCATATATGCATCATATAAAGTACATGTGCATCACATTTAACAATTCATGCATCACATATAATGAATTTTATGATAAAACTTTAATAGATTAGTACTGAAAATTGAAAGAAAAGGCTTTCTTTGAGAGTTTAGGCTTGTGTTTGAGTATGAAAATATGTGTTTAGGGATATGTATATATGATTTTTAAAAACTATGGTTTGAAACCTGACCCTTAATACTGTGATTTGTAGAGAGAGAAGATCATAGTAGGTGTTGGTGGTGCTCATAGCATACACAAGTAGTACTCACAACTCCGAGATGAGGTATGATAGTATATGGACCAAAGCAAGTTTAGACAATATATCTTTTGTTATATTGGCATAGAGAAGGGGAGTAATCATTAAACCATTACATTGGTAGTTGAGAGATGGATGGATTCTATGCAATTACCCCAGAGATATTAATTGAGATTACAGAATTAGAGTGTGGTGGAGTCCCGATTCAATTTGATGTGAGATTGACATCCCCGTACTAGTCTTTTTGATGTCATATACCATTTGTTGGGCATCACTCCCACTATGAGGAGCAGACATTGCATCACCTACGAGTACCTTTGAGAGAGCATTAGAGATGCTAAGATTGGCAAGATCATCACCAGAGAGTAGTACATTTATTATTTCTTACTATAAGTGTTGGGTTGCATACTGTTCAGTGATGCCTAGAATAACATCCATATGTTTGTGCTTCAAGCCTTACGAGATCTAATCATAGCAATGAGCCTTAATCGCGTCTTCCACGATAGTAGTTTTATTCACTACCTCACTACAAGTATACAAATTATTGTAGTAAAGTATCGATCCCATAAGGATTTAGTGATTTATCCATCGCTCTTGGATTTCTAATTTATTTAAGCTAAGAAAGGATGGTCGGTGTTTGGGAATATCTATTTCCAAAATGTAGGAGTATTGCTGAAATAAATAAATAATCAGATAATGAATGTCTAGGGAATGAAGTTCTTATCACCAAGCTTATTGGTAACTGTATGCTTATTGCTACCCAAGATATCCAATGGCATTGACTACCCTCTCTCAAGGAGAAATTAACTAAATTTCCATCTAACCTCAAATCCACTTAGTCACTCTCATGGCCTTCTAATCAGGGGAAACTGTTTAGCTATCATATATGAACTAGGAGTATGTAGATCTCTCATACACACCTACCTACCCAGAATGAATAAGCATTCCATAATTCAACTCTCATTATAACTATAGAGCATAGGGAATCATTCAAGAATCAATCTATAGAATTGAAGAGCTCTCACTATTCAAGCATTTCATGACTGAACTCTCATTGCAATCATAAAGCAGAGATTAAGTTCTGAAATCAACCCTTGAATTTAAACATTCATAGCAATGTTGAAAATAAGCAATAACAGTTATCCCTAGTAAGGGATTTCAAACTTCAAACCCTACTAAAAGTACCTTAGCCACTCATGGCTTTACAAGAAGAACAAAGAAAGAAAGAAACTTTTTTTTTCTCTTCCAGTAAGCCCCATGTTTCTTGGTGTCTGAAGACCCTTAATGGTGGTTGCCCATTTCTTGCAGGAAGACCCACTTCTTATCCCTACAATGGAGACCCTCCTTTTCCCTTTTTCTTGGCATTTTCTCTTTTCTGCCCATTACTCTTGACTTGGCTCCCATTATCTCTGAGTGCTCCTTAATGGCCTTTTATTTTATTGTCCCATGGATCCCACTGATTTTGGTGTTTGATTTCTTTATTCT
>CANYBF011189599.1:0-58467 GCA_948192965.1 Dalechampia spathulata | reverse complement strand
GCTGAAGAGTCTATTTCTCTAGTTCTCATATTAGTGCTATCTTCTTTCTTTCCTGTTATTACTTTCTGAATTGAACAATGGTTGTGATGTTTTCAATATTGTTTGTTCTTTTACTTTAGTATTTTTCTTTTATGACCTAATTGAGAATTAGGGTTGGATGATATGATACTATTTCTCTATTTTATTTGATGAATCAGTTTATCTTCATGTTTCCATATGGTTATTATGTTCTTAATATATATTCTATTAATGAGATGATGGCCAATTTTTTAATCGAATATTACTTAGTTGTTTTAATTGCTTTGAAAGAATAACTAAAATGACTGAATATATATGGGAACGCCTAATCCTTAATTACCTAGACGTAGGAGTTATTGTATTAGGAAGCTGAATGTGGTTTGAATTCATCATTAAAATAGACTTTATGGTCACGAAAGTAGTCTGTATGTCTATTTTCAATAGGTAATGAGTTTTTGGGAAGAAAGTTATTACACTTAAGCATTGCTTTAAGATTTAAACTGATATAATTAATGAAGTATCTTGATTAGTTTCATATATTCAACTTTGAAAATAATTGTACCATATGTAAAATATTCCTTTGTCGTTAATATTATGTTAGTTTAATATATTCGAAAATGATTAATGTTTGTCATTGCCTAAATAATTAATGAAATCAATGTTTAGTACTTGATTACCGTCAATTCCAGTGAACGACACCTTTATACTGCTGTTGCGACCCGTATTCTTGCGGAGGCATAATTACTTTATCAATGATTATAAATTTAAAGCTTGTTGAATTATGTGCACATGAAGTTTATATTATTTATACGCCAACAATCTGCCTTGGTTAAATATTATAAATTATAAAACATAATTGATATATAAATAAATAAATAAATAAATATATATATATATATATTGGTAATTGTATTGTAAGTTATGCATTATAGGTTATTTTAAACACCATAATGAAGCATTTTCTCCAAAATTGATTAATTTAAATATCATTATTATCATCCTAAAATCGATTCGTTTATTAATATTAACTACTTGATATTCTGAATTTTTAAATTAATAATTAGTGAAGTTATGCGTGAGTATATCATTTAAAATGACTAAAAACAATATTTAATATGAGATATCTTACCCTTGAAGTCTTCTTCTCTTTAACCTAAGATACCTGTTGAATCTTGAAAAACAGTGTCTTAGATCTTGATCTCGTGGAATCCATTATTATTTAATGATTCATAATGTAAATATATATATATATATATATATATATATATATATATATATATATATATAAAAAGAAGAATAAAGGAAAAAAGGATATTTATGTGATAACAATACCAAAAGCTATATTATTTATTAAATTATTGTTATTATTATTATCAAACTACTTCTATAAGTACTATAAATTTGTTCTTAATTACGTCATAAATCAATTATATATCAAAAATATAAATTTTATATAAACAGAAAATATTAAAATGAATTTAGACATGTTATTAGTTTGGAGGAAAAAGGACCACTACTACAACCACGAGTACTAAATAAACATTTGCAAGTGGATTGCCCATTTTGCCCTCGCTCTAAAAACTTTGTCGTTTTGTGATTCTCTCTCTTTCAAGGCTGATTTCTCTTCCTTTTTTTTTTCATGTCCATATAATTATTGTTTAATACATAGATCACCAAAAACCAAAACCCAAGCAAAAGAATAATAAAAAAAAAAAAATTAGAAGTCGATGTTTGTTTCAATCTTCACCGTTTGATTTCTCTGCTCCACTCCATCTTCGCCGTCCATCTTCTTCTTCTTCCTCCTCCTCCTCCTCCTCTTCTTCTTCCACTGTAACAACGATCCAATGATTGGTCGTAGGAATAGCCCGCGTCCTCTGCTACTGTTCGATCTGATTTTTCTCATCAACTTTCCATCTTTAGTCTCCTCATTTATTTAAGAGAACTGTTTCTTTCTTTCTTTCTTGTTTTTTTTTTTTCAGAAAAGGAAACGTTTCTTCTCTCGTTTCTTTAGCTTCCATGTAGAAGAGGCAACTTTGCTTTTCTCGCTAAATTTTTTTTTTGTTCGGCTTCTTTTTCTTTCTCTATATTGTTAGTCAGCCGGTCAGTCAGTCAATCATTGTCAGCTTAGCTTGTAGAAGTAGTTAGATTTTGATTAGAGAAGCTTTTTGTTTGTATGTTATAACAGTTAGGGTTTTCGATTTTCGATTTTTGTGTTTTCCTTTTATTTCTTTTTTTTTTGGTCGAAAATATAGAAGAAGAGAAACAGGACAATAAATCTCATAAAAGAATGAGGAGGAGTACTAGTAATAATTGCAGCAACGGTATATCCGACGTCGTTTTCGACCACGCGATGCCATATATTCACGACCCCAAAGACCGCGATGCCGTTTCATTAGTTTGTCGCCGATGGTACGAATTGGATGCTTTAACACGGAAGCATATAACAATAGCTTTATGTTATACTACCAGTCCAGATCGGCTACGTCGTCGTTTTAAACACCTCGAGTCTTTGAAACTCAAAGGGAAACCCAGAGCTGCTATGTTTAATTTGATACCTGAAGATTGGGGTGGTTTTGTTACTCCTTGGGTTAATGAAATTGCAGCTGCGTCGTTTACTTGCTTGAAATCACTTCATTTTAGACGTATGATTGTTAAAGATTCGGATCTGGGTCTTTTAGCTGAGTCTCGTGGAAAGGTTTTACAGGTATTGAAACTTGACAAGTGTTCTGGTTTTTCTACTGATGGTCTCTTACTCGTTGCTCGATTCTGCAGGTAACCTATTTCTTTTATCTTTTTTGACAATAAATTTTGGATTTTATTTCCAATGAAATTTTGTCTTTAATCATTGCTAAGAAGCATCACGATTTTGCTCTCGTAACGGTTTTTCTCTTTTTATATGGGTTCTAGCTTCTAAGTTCTATATATATTTCAGCTCTCAAGGATTAAGCTTTTGCTTGTTTTATTTGAAATTTAATTAGAAATGTCGGATTCTTTCTTCAAGTTATTGTTTCTGAACTAGGCTTTTGCTTGTTTTATTTGTAATTTGATTAGAAGTGTCGGGCTCTATCTTCAAGTTATTGTTTCTGAACTTGGCTTTCTCCTCCTTTGTCTTTTGTCACGGAAAGCATCATTCTTTTTTGCCTGCCAAAGTTCTAATCTTTTTTCGTATGCGTTGTATATTTGGTGTTTGTTTCACTTGTTGAGTGCTTAAACCTGTTAAGCGTGCAATCCATTTGCTTTGTAAGTTTGTAATTAGATGTCTTTCCTATCGAAATGGAATTTTGCTTTAGTGAAATTTATTTCATCATTGACATGTTATTGACTGGACAACCTCGTCCGTACAAACTTGAAAGCATGCCTCTGCGACATAATTGTTAATTTTCCTGTGGTTGCATCTTTAGTTTTTGGTTTACTTTTTCCTTGTTTATGCTAGACTGTTAGTGCAGAAATTTTTTTTGTTAACAGTTGTTCGCAAGATGCACCTCTTTGTAGTTCATGTAGTTTCTTGAATTCTATGGAGGAAAAAAGTATAAACTTGCCTTGATTTGTGCTAGCAAATATTTATTTCAGAAGATGTGTGTAATTATTTCCATATCTCGTGAGAGTATATTTTAGTTTTTTGTTTGGAAAGTCGTGAATATAACTTGATATGAATTTGTTTTTTGGTACTTGTAAAGCGGAATCCAGATTCTAAAGACAATGAATGGAAGTTAAAATGCTTCTTCCTTTTTAGTTGTGGACATCATAATCCCGTTGGCCATGATTTGGATAACCTTAGGAAATAACCAGACGTCTTAGTTCTTGCCTCGTGGTCCAGAAACTTGTCGTGGTCATTGCATTTTGTTCCACTATATCTGTCAGTATTAGCACATGCCTTATTCTCTGGATTATTGGCACCTGTTTAGCAGTCATGATATTCTAGTTTTTGAATAATTTTTGTTTACTCTTATCATGTATTTCCCAGGCAATTACGGACGTTCTTTTTGGAAGAGAGCTCAATTGTTGAGAAAGATGGTGACTGGCTACATGAGATTGCCATGAATAATACAGTTCTTGAGGTTCTAAATTTTTACATGACAGATCTCAACAAAGTCCGATTTGAAGACTTGGAGCTCATAGCAAAAAACTGTCGTAATTTAGTCTCTGTCAAAATTAGTGACTGTGAAATATTGGATCTTGTTGCATTCTTTCGTGCAGCTGCTGTTTTGGATGAATTTTGTGGGGGTTCCTTCAATGATGTACCAGACAAATATTCTGCAGTGTCATTTCCTCAAAAAATGTCCCGTCTCGGTCTAACCTATTTGGGGAAAAATGAAATGCCTATAGTCTTTGCTTTCGCATCTCAGCTCAAAAAGTTGGATCTACTCTATGCATTACTTGATACAGAGGACCATTGTTTCCTAATTCAAAAGTGCTGCAACTTGGAAGTTCTTGAGGTGACCTCCAAGTATATTTATTTTTCACATGATAGTGTTGTTAATTTGTTTTATTCTGTGTATTTTATGATATTTTTTTGTTTACATTATTTTGTTTTGTTAATTTGTGTGATTTCCTGCTGGAAGCATATTATGTTCAAGACCCTTATTTATTCATTCGATGTGTAATTTAACTATGGTCTTTTGATATTAACAGACAAGAAACGTTATTGGAGATAGAGGCTTAGAAGTTCTTGCTTCAAGCTGTAAGCGGTTGAAGAGGCTTAGGATTGAGCGCGGTGCTGATGAGCAGGGGTTGGAGGATGAAGAAGGTATCGTTTCACAAAGAGGATTAATTGCCTTGGCTCACGGCTGTTTGGAACTGGAATATGTTGCTGTTTATGTTTCTGATATCACAAATGCAGCTCTAGAACAAATCGGGGCTCACTTAAAAAACCTTACAGACTTTCGCCTGGTTTTGCTTGATAAAGAAGAGACGATAACAGATCTACCACTTGACAATGGAGTACGATCTCTGTTGAGGCAGTGTGAAAAGCTCCGACGGTTTGCATTGTATCTCAGACCAGGGGGTTTGACTGATGTAGGTCTCGGATACGTTGGGCAGTACAGTCAGAATATCAGATGGATGCTTTTGGGTTACGTTGGGGAGTCCGACAACGGGTTTCTGGCATTTTCAAAAGGATGCCCTAGTCTTCAGAAACTAGAAATGAGGGGCTGTTGCTTCACTGAGAGTGCACTGGCTACTGCTGTGATGCAATTGAGCTCTCTAAGGTATCTATGGGTTCAAGGCTATAGAGCATCGTCGGTACCAGGACGTGATATCTTAGCGATGGCTCGCCCCTTTTGGAATATCGAGTTGATACCTCCTAGAAAGGTGTTGATGGTGAATCAGGTGGGGGAGGATGTATTGGTGGAGCAACCTGCTCATATACTTGCATACTACTCCCTTGCGGGACCAAGAACAGACTTTCCAGATTCAGTTGTACCCCTGCATCCAATGAAGGTAGTTGCCGCTTAGAACTGTACATGATGATGCTGTGGTTTTGTTCATTTTCCTTTGCGTTGCAGTGAAGCCCCTGTTTGTATATTTTAGTTTTCCCACTTGAATCAAGAGAGTTTTTAGTTTTAAACTTGTATTTCGATGAAATTTTCACTCTGAGGACCTTCAGTCGTCCTGTTAATAAGCCTGGCAATTCCTCTGTAATCCGATAACCGGTTGTAATGTTGGTGAGAGCTGCTACTTTGTGTTGTTGCCTGCTGGATCCGATTTTAGCATAGCATCGCCACCCTTTTTCAAATTAACTGCTTGTTATTTTTTGCCAGATCAATGTGTCATTTTCTTATCTCTGTAAAATGCGTCCCAATATTTATTATTATTATTACCATCATCGGTGTCCTCTTTGTCCAAATGTTAGATTCTGATGGAATATGCGGTGGTTGAAAAGGATGCCTTCAATCAATTTCCCCAATAACAACAATGCAATTTATCACGAAACTCCAAGTGTTAATTATTATGTGTTTCCTTGCTTTGTATTTTTATATTCATTTTCAAGGGATGGTTATTATTTAGATCAATGGTTGGGATCTTAATGCTCTTTTCTCTTTCTTCTTTGATAAACATCAGAAACTTAATCATTAATTTACAGCTAAGATTCACCATTACAGATTATTATTATTATTATTATTTAAAAATGGATGCAATATAAATTTATTTTTAAAAAATTATTAGATGCAACCTTTTAATTATTTTCATTAAAATAAAATGTAAATAAATTATTATATCAACTGAATTTATTTATCGTATAAAATTATAAATTAATTAAAAATATAATGATATATATCTATAATATAATATTTAACTGCTTAATGTGAAAATATTAGATGATAATATCATTTTTATTAAATTAGTAATTTATTTTATGTGTATTTTGATAGTTGGATGATTTAAATAAATTTTAAAAACTTTATTATAAAAATTAAACTTAAAATTTTATTTACAAATAAATATCATTTGAGACTTATAATATACAGTATAAAAATATTGGATATGTATACCATAATTATTAAAATCCTTAATAATATATTAATTCAAATAACTAGTAATATTTATTTGAAATGAATTCCATAAATTTTATAAATTAAATTTATAAATTTCAAACAATTACTTTGCTTTAATAAAGTATAATTTTTTATGTTAATATTATTTATGATAATTCATTCATAAATGAAATAATTAATTATGCTAGTCACTATAAGAATTGAATTAATTAATGGTATCTAACATTAAATATAAAGGTTTCTTAGTTGCCACAAAGTCATTGGTGGGCTTGAAAATCTCGAAATGGACCTTCTCCCTCTAGTAATCACAAATTTTGAGTTTCGGGGAAGTGAATGAGTTGAGTATTTAATTGTTTAAGTTTAATTTGTGAGATTTTAGTTAAATTTGAGTTTAAATTTTTTTTTAATATTGAAGTTTGACTTAAGCTTAAATGTACAAAACTCGAGCTCGATTTAAAGATTGACTCAAAATTTAGTTCAAATTTGACTCAAATTTTAATTTAAGTTAGGCTCGATTTTTGGTTTTATTTTGACTTAATCTCAACTCAATCTGAGTTCAAGCTCAACTTATTTCCATACTTGAATAAAACTTAAAAACAATTTAAATTTAAACTTGTATTGAAGCTCATACTTGACCTTGAAAATAGGTTCAAATTATGGCTTAAAAATATAATTGAAATGGAGATGGAGATTGAAAATAGGCTACCAATCATGTTAAACACTAACTTCAAAAGAGGTTTGAAAACTTTAAAAAATAAATATGTATTAGATAGGTAAATATTTTTTTAAAAATAATATATATTAAACATTAATTTTAAACTTGTTAGTTTTTTAACATAATAATACAATTATATTTATTTTAACCTAAAATATTTAAATTATTTATTTAATATTTAATAAATAATTAATATTATTGAATTTTTAATTTATCAAATTAAATAATATGACTATAAGTTTTATGAAAATTAATAAAATTATTTAATAAAATTTTAAATTTTTATTAAGTATATAAATAAGTTATTTAAAGAATAAAAAGAAGGTTGTTATTTGAGATAATATGAATAATTATTATATAAATTTTTTAAAATATATAATTATTTATGGATAAATAAATTTATAAATAATAATAATAATAAATTGTTATTTAATGATAATTAATATTTATTATATATAAAAATAGATAATTATAATTAACGTTTATTTTTTAAATGTAAAAATATAATTATTTATAAATTCTATTAATAAATATATTTTTTATTTGTAATAAAATTAATTAATTTTAAATAATTTTAATTTATAAAATATTATCATGAATTATTGATATTAAAAAGAAAAAATAAATGTATAACATTTAAAATTTTAAATATTTTAATGATATTTGTTTAATAATAATATAAAAGTAGATAAATGATATTTTTTATGTAGAATTTTCATGATATTTTTTATGTAGAATTTTCATACATCCATTTCAATTATTGTTAATTTATTGAATCATGTTTTTGTCTCATCATGAATTATTGCTAGTTTTACAAAATGATAAATGCATTAACTAACTTATAACCATTATTTGTATTGAAATTTTTATAATTTAAATAATTTATTTATTTTAGTATTATTGAATCTAATATATGACTTGAATCTTATGATTTTAAGTGCTATATAAATATATCTATTTATATTAATTGTATTTTATTTAAAATTAAAAAAATATATTTTATACAACATTAATTAGTAAATTATTAATAGATATTAAAATCCCAAGTATGGATGACAACACAATAATCAAACAACAATTGAAGAGAGGTAAAGAAATGGAAACACAAGAAATTTAGAGTGGTTCGGTCAACAAATGACTACATCCACTTATCCAAGTAAATAACTTAGGTTTCCATTAATCAATACACAAATACAATAAATAATTCTTCAACAAGAATTCAATTCCAAGTGTTTTCCCAAGGCTCACACTTAAACCCTTACGACAAGTGTTCTTCCAAGACTCACACTAAACCTCATTCAAGAAATCAAGAAAAATACTTCAAGAATACATCAAAATATATTTAACAAAGAAAATAATATTTGTAAATTGATTTTCTACATTCAATAAGGTTAATCTACACTTATATAAGCTAATATGAGCTTATATAATAGTTGAGGATGCATTAAATATAAAATAGAGATGTTATACAACTTTTTCAAAAATACTGAAAAATATGTATTTCGACCCGTACGTCCGTATGCCCGTACGGAATCCAAAAAACGTCTCCAAAATGATGTCAAAACATCGCGTATGGCTATACCATAAAGTGGTACGCTCGTACCAAACTTTCTAGACATTTTTTCACTCCGTACGGCCTCTTTGCACGCTCGTACGGCTTAGGAAACCAAACGGTACACCGTACTGCACCAAAAATACTGATAAACAAAATTCCTGAGAGCACCAATATGACTGTACCACCCATTGGTACACTCGGAATAAGCTTAAAACACTCAAAACTTTAATAATTTTCATAAACATTGTTTGTTTAACATCCAAACTAAAATTAAGTACCCAAGGTCCAACAGATATAATAATATAAAAACTAATTTTTGATATAAGTAATATATTAGTAATTACTATATATATATTTCTCAAATTTAACATTCATATATATAAAGAAATTATTAATATTATATAATAAAGTAAATTATATAAAAATAATAAAATAAACGAGCTAGCTCACAAGCTTATAAATGAGCTGTTTTATAATCTAACTTACAAGTTTATAAACGAGCTGGCTTACATGCTCACAAATGAAACGGTTCACGAGCTTACAAACAAGTTAGTTCATGAACTTATATGAATCAAATATCGATGAGCTTAAGCTCGACTCATTTATAAATTGAGTTTCAAAATCATGCTTAAACTTAGACTCATTTAGCTTAATAAAGAAATTCAAACAAGTTTTTATTGAGTTGAGTATCGAGTAGTTGCTTTTATTGAGTCGAGTATCAAGTAGTTCATGAACAGTTTTACTCATTTACATCTCTATTTATAATGAAGATTTATGAGATAAAATTAATAATTATATTAATATTTAAAAGTTAATTAATTTTGTTTATGAATAAATATTTCTTTTAGCAGAACAAAAATAATTTAGAGATGGATTTTGTGTATAGCTTTTTATTATATTTGGTTTCAATTTTGGCATGTTTAATTGGGTAGGAACAAGCACCAACAGTAATGTACAATGGAAGAGGATCCATGGATTGTTTGAAACGTGATTGTGAATGGTTATCCTTAAGGAATGCTTTGCCTCACAAAATGAGCAACATATATATATATATATATATATATATATATTCAAACCTCAAGTTGAATTAGTCTTATGGCTAAATTTTAGGCACCTCTAGGTATATTAAAAGTGATATGATTAAAAAACTCATGAATCATCTAAATTATATTGAAAAGATATATATGTGATTCAATTAATTATATAAAATATATAATAATTTAAATAATATATATATATATATATATATATATCATTTGGAACATTATATTATTTTCAATTTCTCTCAAGGAAAAATTAATGCATGATAGACATGCCATGATCCATGAAGGTTTTTTTTATGTTGCAAAAAGAAAGAAAAAGAAAAGGATGAGGGAAGATGAACAGCAGAAAATGAAAGGCAACAGTGCTATTTTGTGTCATTAAAAATTTCAAATCTAGAGTAAGTGCTTTCTTATGCAACTTGCAGTTGTCATTTTGTGAAAGATGTTCCTTTTTACTGTTTTATTTCCAATATGGCTCAAATTTCTTTTATTTATGATTTAATAAAAGATAATTCAAATTATTCTGAACTCTAATGATTTTAAAATTATATAATTGAATATAATTTAAAAGATTTAATACATCATGTATTTATTTTAAGAATTCTCAGAGAACATTTCCAGAAAAGTATATAAATTTGTGATAAAATATTGGGAAAAGTTATGATATTAAATCATAGTCAGTTTTGAATGTCTTTTTGATGCATCAAAATTTTGCAATCATTTTTTAACAATATTGAATATAATGATAGCTCTTAAGATAACGATGGAAAAGTATCAACCCAACTTTAAGAATAAAATATATATTTTAATTTTCTTAATATGAATAATATAGTAATGGATAAAGTTTATGTCGGTGGTGTAATACTCGATTCAATTTAAATCATATTAAATATTTCAGGAGATTAAATTTTCCTAGAAAAATATTAATAAAATTATAGTGAATACGTGGCTTAAAAGATGATGAAAATGTACAAGGTGACATTGAATGGGCACTAGTCTTTTCATGGATGATATGAGCAAAGCAACAATGGTGATAACACTACCCACAAACACACACCAACTTCAGAACAAAACAACAACAACAACAGTGACGCCATTTTGAGCAATCAATTCTTAATTTAATCCTTCTTTTTCTCTTTCAATTATTATTATTATTTATGGGATGGCCAAACTTTTTGATAATGATTATCAATCTAACACATTCTAGAGGTCTCCAATTACTAGCAATAAGCAACAAGAAGGTGGACAATTTTAGACTAGAGGGGGTTGTTTTTGTATTAATATTTTCAAGGTGAGCTTTCTCTTGCTTTCCATTTTAAATTATTTGTCTCAGACCATAATCCTTTTTGCACTGTCTCTCCTTTTATCAGCAAGTTTGTGACTCGGTTCCTTTTAAAAGCATCATCTCCTCATCTGGGCCGACTGATTTTCGAGCTTTTACGTATAAACAATAAATTTTTATTTTAAACTTTTCTGAATCCTATATTAAATCTTCGGAAAATGTTATTGTCGCAAATATTTGGGCGTTGCATATGATGTTATAGTCATGGCCTCATTCTCAAGGGGGGAAGTTTCAAACAGTGTTGGGGGAGGGTGGGTAGGGGATTGGGATCAGATTCCTCCAAGGTTGAGGAATTATGAAAGGAAATAATAAAAGGGAAATCAGTTTTAATCCATTGGCCAAGTATAAAGGAGGTGGATACTCTATTCTGAGGAACAAGTGCAGAAAATCTAAGCATAGTTGCATAAAAAATGATGCTTTTGAAGGAAGGTGAAAGCAGGAAACCATGCTGAGGAGAAACAGTCTTGCCACCATAGACAAATGGAGTTGGCAGAAAGAGAAATATCAACAAAAAAAAAAAAAAAAAAAGGCAGATTGTGGATTGGTTAAATGAAAAGATGATGACACTATATATATAAAACTCTGAATGGCGTTCTTACGTGGATAGTTCCATATTCTACGATGGATTGAAGCATGTGATGCGCTCATACTAAGTGGAATGCAAACTCGGCTGCTACTAAGTGATGATGATGGCGATGATGATGATCATCATCATCAAGCTTTGGTCAACTTGGCCATATTGAATGCGGAAAGCAAGCAATTAGATACCCAGAATTTTGATAAAGATTGCAGAGTGAGTCGGCGTCACTGCCATGCCAAATTGTGTGCCATGGTTGCAAAGTTTATGCCTTTGTGAGTGCATAAGGTGCTTTTTAGATCACCCTTTGAAAAATCTGCAGCAAAGTTAGTACCCAAATGACAGAATTCTTTACTTGCTTTTGAAGCATAAAGCTATGGAATAGCATAGTTTTTATTTTAGCATCAGAACTACAGTCATCTAGATCTTGTTCGTAGTGGAGTAGAAAAAGAACTGAAAATTTCATAAAGGTACAAGCAATGATAGCAATTCTTCAAGAAGCAAAGCTTGTCACCGAATCTGCTGCATTAATATATCTCTGAATGGTACAAGCAATATATCTCATTTTCATCATTCTGATACTGAAATTCGACATAATATATGACAAATTGACAAGATTTCTGTTATGTTCGGAAACAATGAGAGTAACAACTACCCATTTAACTAAAAATCACACAGAACTATGATGGAGAAAGCACCGTCGTTTAATTATTTGCAAACAAACAGATTACACAATAAGAACAGCCCCTCATTATCCAAGAATCTGATGTCTCTGGAAAACCAAGTCGCTTGGATTGATATGAACCCTGTTGGCATGCAGAGTTTGTCCCTGAAGTTTATGGCCAGTAGAGGGAATCTCATTTGGAGATGGCACGAGAAAATTGGCAATATTTGGATCAAAGAACATGACTAAGCCATCCTTTGAATAGTTCCAATCAATGAACATTTTCTGCATGGTGCTGGAGTTTTGCTGGGATGATGATAAAGCATTAGATTGATTTAGTGACAAGGGTTTGTTACCATCTGATAGATTATTATCAGTAAGATTAACCGTTGTGATATCATGGATGCTTGGCCTTCTCTTGTCTTTCACTCCAGAAAGCTGCTGTCTTATAAAATATTTCTGTGCATGGCTTGCCACTTGTGTCGGAGTCTTGGAAACTACAAAATTCCTGGAAATATTCCTCCAGTCCCCTTTTCCATGCTTTAAAAGCCCCAGAAGAAACCGCCTGTAGTTCATCATCAAGCGATACATAAACCGAAACATCAACAAGACATGATGGTTAAATTCTGAACTGTTAGATTGTTTTTTTCATGTTACAATTACTGTTTTGTAAAGATCATGATCATTAACATAGAGATTAGATACTGCAACAAGTTATAAACTACAAAAATCCAATCCAAAATAAAGAGAAGTAAGAAGATTAACCTGTGTTCATCTTCAGTCCATGGAACTCCTTTCTTCCTCTCATGATCACAAGTTTTAGCAGGAAAAGGCCTCTTTCTACACTCATCAAAATGTCGATTATCACCCCACTCCAATGTGAAATTAGATGAAGTATTATAACCAGGAATTGGTACCTTTCCTGCTTCTATGTCACTAACATCATCTTCAAGCTCTCTGTATTGTTTTATAACATCATAAACTGTCTTTCCTGGAATCATGTCTGCAACTTTTCTCCATCTCTCAGGTTCATGCTCATCATATATAGCTAATGCTCTTTCAAATGCCTTGTTCTCTTCTCTTGTCCATTCTGTGCTTTTGCTATACCAATCTGAATTTGCCATGTAATAGAAAGATGGGTACAGAGTTTCCATTTCTCTGAATTCCTTTTTTTCCTTATGTTCACTAGATGATCATATTGAACTCAGCGGATGAAGAAATCGAAACAGAGGTTTTCTTTTTCTTTGTGGGTTCTTATGGCAGTCTAATCAAAGGCATTAAATTTAGAATCATATAATACAAAGAGAATCACGAATCAATAACTTTTTCTCAGAAGCATAAAACTCGAGAGAATCTGATAAAGACCCGAACTTTAAGAACCGAAAAGAATCATGAAAAGAAGGTTAGAAAAAACTAATCTTTTTAACAAGGAATAAAACCTGAGATCGAAATAAGCAAAACCCAGAAGAGGGTTGTCAAGCTTGAAGCAGAGGAATTCTTTTTTCCAGGAAAAAAGAGTACAAAAAAAGATAAAATTAAAGAAATGAATCTCAGAAGTTGATATTTATACCAAAAAAAGTGCAATTATTAGCATACAAAGGGAAAGAAAAGAAGGAAAAGAAAAACAATAAAAAGAGAAGAAAGCACTAACAACAATATTGATGATCAAGTGGAGGAGGAAGCAGGGAAAGAAAGATGCTTTTTATTTAAAGAATAGCTTCCTTTTTTATGGGTTTCTTTGAAGAGCATAAAGAAGAAAGAAAACTCTACAGAGCAGAGAAATTTGAGTGCAAGGAGAAAGAAGAATTTGACAGAGAACAAGGAAGAAGACATGGATGAAACTGAAAGGTGGCTGATTGGTATTGGAGTATGGCAGCAGTAGCACTACTGCTGCTGAAACAGTCAGATATACAGGATCTGAATCACAATCGGATTTTTGTTGTTTATTTTTATATTAAACCCAACAACGATTTTCTTTTCTAGAACCATAAAATAGTTTTGTTTTCTTATGATAATTGATCCAATTCAGAATTTCCCTGTTGAGTCTTGATAAGTATTCCCGAACTAACCACAGGTTTTTATTCATCACACTTATTTAATCTGTTTATTCTTCCAATAAAACTACTATTTCCTTTACCTTTAATTACTACTTATATACAATAGATCATTATCAATGACTGAAAGAAATTATATTGATTTCATTTTATGTCATGTTCAAAATACGAGTCAAAAGTATTCTATATAAATAAGGAAACTTGAGAATTTCGAGCTGCTGTTTATAATAGATGTCTGTCGAATTTATATAACCCACTAATGACACGATAAAGGAATATCGACAAGGCATATACAGCAGGTATCATAGGATTCTTGAAAGAAAAGTAAGGTTTGTTAATTCAGGCTTGTAAGCAAGCAATCCTGAAGATGAGTTTACAAGCTCCAAGCTAAGAGTCATGGCTTGAAGCACTTCTCGGTGCGGTTTGTATGGCACCCTCGATCCTGTTAATGCAAGACTTGTACAGAAATCCTAGATAATCCATGATATTGTCCTCAGTTCCTCCTTCTAAAGGATTTATCTCGAACGACCAAGTAACCAACGTGAAATTCGAATCACCCCCATATTCCACAAGTTTTAATGTATTTACAGAACCATCCAATCCTACATTGCTTGCTTCCATCTTGTAAACATATGTATGTGAAGTGAAGTCCATGGAAACCAGCCTCTCTTTAATCCATGATCTTTCACCATCTTGTTGAGGGAACATGAAGCCAGATACCAGTCGAACGTAGCCTGGAATTCCTTCATTTCCTGATAACTCTACGCATCTTTCTACCATTGGCATCCATTCTGGTAAACTTTTAGTTTCTGATACTATACTCCATACTTTGTCTACTGACGCTTCAACTATGCCTCCTACCGAACCCCGCCACTTTGGTTGTGATCCTCCAGATTCCTGTTTAAAAGGACACTGTTTTAATCCAAGTCATGTATTTTTCAACCAATTTAATCAAGAAAGAATGGTCTGCATACCATGATTTTCAGGATCTTGTTTGGAGTTGAGTACTTCTGTCTGCAAATTTTCAGAGAACAATTCCTGGTAGCAGGCTTACCTCTTTACATGTCAATGGATGCAGATTTTCTAGCTATTGATAATGTTTATATCATAAAGATGGAATTTAGAGAGCGGGTGATGAGTAAATATTCATTGTTTGTTGTGAAGGAATCGTTTGAAGCAATGCGAAAATTGGCAAGTTGGAAGAAGACGAAGAAGGCGGATAACTCCAGGACTGACAGCCACCTTAGGAATTTACAATTGTCCGTTCACTTCACACAGAGTACTGATAGCGCAAAGAGACGGATTTCGAATCCTGAAGCTGTCCGATAGTTCATTGCTTATTGCATCCGCTTACAATGAAGAATACAAGATAAAGATGAATCAAGCAGTAGCTTCAACAGGAAGCCTATTTCCTGTATGGAGGAGGTTCTGTAATCAGAGAATTTACGGATCGAAAGCCATCACTAGTGTAAACTCTAGGTTTCTCAATCAAGAATCCGCAAAGGAGCAACTGATCTGCATATAATGTCCCAACCTGACTTTTTTGAGAAGCCGAGAAAATATAACCGTTGAATAAAATCCAACCGTTGATCATAACACGATAAATATAATTTTCCAAAATTTCAATCCTCGATTCTCCTGAGGGTCATTGTTTGATACAACAGTGCTGGTGAAACTATTGAATTTCAGACCAGAAATGTGATGTTTTACGTCTAGAGAGCTGCTACTTCTCTATGAAAATATTGATAAGCAAAATTGTCAAACTTATCCCCTATAAGGGCTACTTCCAGATATCATGTGATGCTGATCAGTTTCAGTAACATACTACCGGATCCTTGGCCAACTCTCTGCCAATTCATCAAGTTCTCACCCCATTTATTATATTCATAGTGATATTCACCGTTTTTGCTAGTTCAATGGCTGCTCCAACATAGGTATGAGGGGTCAACTGCAAAAGATCGGTTTTTGTTGCCTTTGGCAATTCCAAGCCTTCAATGAATTCTCTTAGACTTTCTTTGGTAACAGCTCTTCCCCTGGTAAGCTCTTTCAGCTTCTCGTATGGCTCTGGAACATCATAACGCCGCATGACCTTCACATAGTGAATGTAAGAAACAGAAACAATGAATGTAAATTATCTCAAGCTTTGGTATTAAAAGTTAACTGATTACAGATGTGACAGACAATAAAAGGATTAAAATGTGCATACAGTCTGTATTGGCTCAGCAAGAACCTCCCACGAATTGTTCAAGTCTTCAATCAAACGACTTTCATTCACCTAAAAGAAACACATGACATCAGAAGTCAGAAATGTCAGATATGATGGTTACTCCTGAAATATTCTTAGTAAATGGACACGAAGGATAACTGCTTCCTAGAAAAGAAGTGTCACAATTATATCATACTGCATACCTGAAGTTTTCCAATGCCCTGCAAGGCACTTTTGTAGGCAAGAAGAGAGTGTCCCAAGCCCTCACCCATATTCCTCAAAACAGTTGAATCAGTCAAGTCTCGCTGAAATCAGAATACATACAAACAAGCGACTCATTGACAATGCGGAAAGCACCCATAAAATAGATACCTAAAACTACTTATTAAGATTTAACTTTTCAAACAAGAAAAGTAGACCACAGGTTAAGCACGCAAATAATAGTTGCCAACTTGTGAACTATGCAGTCTATGTTAGACAAACAGCCTAGCACTGCAACAGGTTCCTTCTGATAGGCTTTTTGCGTGAAGCTTTTGGATTGGATATCATAGCCATAGGGACTGGAAGCAAGAACTAGGAGAATAGACAAGCCTTTAACGCTTTAATAAATTAGATAGGAAATAGACTGTACCTGCCAACGTGAAATAGGTAACTTCTCACTGAGATGGGATAAACTTCCATTGGCTTTTCCAAGATTACCTTCACTATTTTCAAAATCAATAGGATTTACTTTGTGAGGCATAGTTGAGGACCCAATCTCACCAGCCTTAGTTATCTGTTCCAGATTTTGAAGAAAATGTAAATCACCACTGGAATGAGAGATAACGAGGTGATAATGTCAAACTCACAGCAGAAACCCTACCTGCTTAAAGTATGCTAAGGATATGTAGCCCCATATATCTCTATCAAAATCAATCAACACAGTGTTGAATGTGATAATTGCATGAAAAAGTCTAGCCATGTAGTCATGCGGCTCAATCTGCAGAATAAGTTTATAGAACAGAATCAGAAAAATAAAGAATTGCATTAGTAAAACATGTGACAAACTATGGAGAGGGAAAGGAGGGAATAAAGGTTACCTGAGTGACATAAGGATTAAAAGACAACCCTAGGGATTCCACAAACTCTTTGGCAATTGAAGGCCAATTGACTTCAGGATATGCAGCAAGATGTGCGTTATAGTTTCCAACTGCACCAGCAAACTTCCCCTTTATCTTGACTTGAGAAATTTCTAATCTTTGTTCACTTAACCTGGCAGCAAAAACTGCCATTTCCTTTCCCAAAGTTGTGGGCGAAGCTGGCTACAATAGAATGAGTAACAAATATTATCAAAATGCAACAAAAGATAACAGGAAAATGGTTGAAAGACCAATAATTATGAAAAGATATGAAGAAACAAAGTTATTAAGCAAAAAGATAAGCAGAACAACAATTCATAATAGGTCTATTCAGCAATAATTTGTGTAACAACCTTCTTCACATTTGAAGTCGGATAGCAACAACATTCCACTAACCATTGAATCAGACAGACAACTCTTTACCTGTCCATGAGTGCGAGAAAGCATGGGAATTGAAGCATTATCTTCAGCCATACTGCATATTGCTTTGATTAATTCATCCATCACAGGTAATATAACCTTGTTCATTGATTCTTTCAGCATCAATGCATGGGCTAGATTGTTGATATCCTCAGATGTGCAAGCAAAGTGGAAAAATTCAAGCACCTGTTGTGTAGAAGAGATGTTACATGATCATAAAACTTCATAAAGCAACAAATCAGTAATTGTTAATTAAATCAGATTTGCAGAAGCTAGCTAATTCAGGCATATAAAGCAATAAATGTGAAATATTTTCAACCTTAGCAGTCTCTGAATGTGATTGGCATTTCTTTTTCAAGAAATATTCCACTGCCTTTACATCATGGTTCGTCACTTTCTCAATGTTTTTAACATCCAATGCATCATCCATGCTAAACTCATCAACCAACCCTTGCAAATAAGATTGAGCTTCTCCACTGAAGTTGGGAACCTCTGTAACTTCTGGTATTTGTGAAAGCTTTAGCAACCATTTAACCTGACAGAGGAAACCTACAGTTAATAATAACCTTATTCTGGGTAGACAAAAATAAGGCAGAAGAATATCAGAACAACAAAACAAAGGTAATTAGCAAATGTTATAAGTTCATATTAGAACCCAGCTCAAAGCTTTCGTTCCAAACTGGTTGGGTGGCCATATACTTGAAATATGCCAAGGATCATAAAAAATACATAACACTAGAAGAAGAATCCTGCATGCACAAATCATGGAAATCACCTGGCACAAGCATTGTGATAGAGAAAGACCTCAGATCATAAATACGTAAACTTAACCCACACTTTTATTTAGATAACATAATCGGCTATAGCATGCAGTTACTATACAACTTTAAGCCATATTGCACCAATTCTTATTTACCCAGGTGTTAAACCAAGATAAGCCTGGACTTTGTTGTCAAATCAATCCAACCACGCATCAGTTATATTCATCAGACAATAAAGTTGGTCTCGTGCTACATAGCTGCTCAAACCCTGGTCGCATCACTTACCGTTTACTCAATTGAGTTATGATTCTTACGATAAGGCAAGCCACAACGCAGACAAATAAAATGCCATGCCACTGCAGTACAAAAACAAACCCACTCTTTCGCAATTCAAATGAAGCGGGCAACACATATACCTCAAAAAAAGATGATGAAACGGAAGCCTTCATAGCATACTAACTAGCATTGAAATAACGACTTCAGAATCAAATTACTAAAAGATATTGATAACTGAAGCCTGAAAAGACGATCATTACACCAAATTAAGCGCAAAGTAAATATCTTTATGATGCGAGAAAATCTTAATATTCACGTCAATATTAACATTAACTTATCAAAAGCATTAAACATGTTCAGAAAAAACAAAGAAAACTGAATTTGAAAAAATTAAAGATTACCTCAACAAGAACTCTGTAATAAATGAGACCAAATTCACTCAGATAAGGAGACAAGTCTTTAACTTTACTCCAGTACCGTCCATCCAACGGAGACAAAGCCGTTAAATTCGATAATTCAAAGTCATTCCCGACCATCTGCTTCATAAACCAAATTAATTTATAAAGAAAAAAAAACACAAAAATCAATAAGTCTTTAAACTGAACTAAACAAAATGACTATTTCAGAAAAAAATTAAGAGAAAAATAGAATAGAAATTAATGTACCTTAGGGGAGGCAGTAGAGGAGATAGGAGTATGTTGTTTCAAGGAAGATTTGCATTTGATTTTGAAGAAGCGAAAAGCAGTTGAATGGTGAGGCCTATTAAAAAAGGTGGATTTTTGGAGACGAGGTGTTGCTTCTCTTGCTGCTGCTGATAAATATGAAAATTGATTTAAATTATTCAAAACCCTAGAGTCCGAATTAGAAGAAGAAGAAGAAACAAAAGCTGAAATCTCCATTAGTGAAGCAACGAGTTCGAAACAGTAGAGAATGTACGGTTATGACAATACATACACACGAATATATGCCGAGGGAAAGGCCAGAGGTGAGATGGCAAAAGGTATAATCTGGTTCCTGAACTTATTATGATGGACTAAATAAAATTTCTTTTTATTTTTTATCAATTTAATATAATTCAACATATTTTATTCTTATAAATTTAAAAATATTTAGTTTTCAAAAATTAAAAAATAATATATTTTCAAAAATATTTGTAAAAATAACTTTAAAATTAATATACATCTAATATTAGTTTAAATAAGGTTTAATGCAACTTTAGTACAATTTTACTTTGATTTAATAAATTATTTATATATGTGTAAAAAAATTTTATATTATTATTTTTACTGAATAGATATGTCACATCCGCTTTAGAGATCCTAAGAGTTTTGTATGAATGCATGCATATGTGTTGTGTATTTACGTTTGTGTATGCGTCATGATAATGTGATGAATGTGTATTTGTATGTATGTAGGGTTTGTGTATGATGGTGTGCATGTTTTGTATGTGTTTTGGTGCTTTAGGTACCGAGGGAGTGAGTTAGAGAGGTTTGAAAGGGAGAATGGAGTGTGGTACAGGCGTACGGGATACCATACGGTCGTACCGAGCAGGGAAGATGAGGGGTCTTAGGCTCGTGGAGGCTGTATGGGCGTACCAAAGGGTGGTCCGGCCGTACGTGTGCTCGCAGGAAATTGGGTTTGTCAGGTGAGTTGTGGACGTACGGGCGTATCAAATGGGGTACTGGTGTACCGTCATTTGCAAGAGTTTTTGCTTGTCAGGACTTTTAGTTCGGTACGGACGTACGGAATTTGGTACGGCCATACGCGACTTAAGTTTGACCAGTCAATGGATAAGTATTAAGCTTTTCTTTAGTTTTCTCTCACTTTTATCCTTTCTAAACCCTCCCAAATAACAGAGTTACAATTCCTAAGTACCCGGGAAGGTGTAAGAGCCGAAGTTAACATTGGTGATTGTTGTTAACGGGATTAGGGGATCACGCTAGAAGCCTTTTTATTTCAGGTTTGTGCTAAATGATTTGTCTGTGCTAGGGTGTTATGTTTGTTGTGCTAGGCTTGTGCTTACTGTGTGTTAAGGGTTTTATTAGCTTCCTTTCTTGCTTCTAGGCCAAGTATAGTTATGAAACGGACATGTAGGGATTTTATTCCCGTATGCTTGTACTTATTGGCTGGTTATTGGTTCCGGGAAGGAACGTATCATATGGTTATTGCTATTGGCTCTCGGGGGTGTTATGTGGTATATTCATGCATCATAATAATGAATTATTGTTCATCAACATAGCATATCATGGTGACGGGAAGAAATAAGGAAGGGACTGAGGTACGAGAAGTACCGATATTAATTAATATGGTGAAAGTAATGAGATGTTCCTACTGGTGTGAGAAGTGCCGATATTAATTAATATGATAGAGGAATGAGATGTTCCTAAAAGAGCACGAGAAGTGCCAAAACGAGGGCGAGTGCAACGTATCATTGCATTCCCGATTGTGTGTTGAGCATTCATGGTTGTGTGTTGCATGGGAATGATTATATGCAGAGATTGGTGATATCAATTGTGGGTGTTGATTGATGATTGTATTTATGATGTAATGGTATGATTGCATGTATTGTGGTTGGTTAATGTGTTACCTGTGTTTGTGATCCTAACACCACTGAGATTATTCTCAGCGTTTATCATTTGATGAACGTACGTCCGAGTTCAGAGGGAGAGCGCCAGGATTAGAGTCGCCAGTAGCTGGTTCACGTCTTAATTGATTTGGTAGAGAACACGAACTACTGTACGAACTTCTGTGGCGTGTATATTTGTATACATTCCTTTTGTTGTATTTGGCAGTATTATAAATGTTATTATACAGTTTTGCAATGAATATAACTTTTCTGTTATATTGGTGTTTATATGAGCGTTAGAATTAAAATCCCTTGTGATATAATTATTATTTTTCTAAGACGGGAAAGTAATAGTTATGCTACGAGATCATGTCATCACCCCTTGGGGTTTGGGTCGGGGTGTGACAAGATAATTCTTCAATTTTTAATTATTTGAATGAAATTCAAAATATGCATAATTAATTGTACCTTTTCTAGCATATAGATCTTACTCTACTAAACAATAATTTATTACCTTTTCATAAAATAATAATTTATTAATTTTTTTGCAAATTCTATATCATTTTTAATAATTAATTTTATTATTTTAAGGGAAAAAATTCAAAATTTTTAAAAATTTATATGGAAAGCAATTAATAATTGATCGATGAATTCAGTAGATAGAAGTATTGAATTATCTTAAGTATTATTTATGTTTATTTGTACCTAGATTCATATGATAATTTGATATTAATTATTGCTATATAATTATTTTTTATGATAATTAAATAATCTATTTTAAATATTGAATCTTTTAAAAAAATTACTTGATATGGTAGTTAGAAGTATTAAATATTTTTTTGATTTAAGTCATTTTATGATAAAATAGTTTATAAAATATATTTATATATATATTTGATGAAATATTTTATTTAGTTCGTATTATTAGAAGTAAAATATATATTTTTATGAAATTAAGTGATATTTTAAAAAATATATTGTTTATAGATGAGATTTGATATTTATATATTTGATATTTTATTTATTTTTATTAAATTTATAAATATTTTTAATTTTGATATTTATATGATATATATATTTTAATATATATATATATATATATATATATATATATATATATATTTAATAAGATACGTATATTTTAAAATAATTTTATAACAACTGGAGAATCTGGATTGGATCGGATATTTCATAAAAGTCTAAAAATATTTATTTATAAAAAAATAAAAATATAAATAAAAGTTATGGCAGTTGCTGACAGCGATAATAGAATGTGAAATATCATGACAGTTTATTTTCAAGAAAAAAATAATCGGATTTGTCTGTAGCTTACACTTGTCCTCTGAAAGCAAGCAAAAGAGGAAACTTCCCAATCAGAAATAAGTTCATCTGTAGCCTTTTTTATATAATTCCTCTCCGGCCCACTCTCTCGGTAATGTTTCACTTGGGTAGACGGCCGCTCCCTTTCAAACTTTCTTATTTGTATATTGTTTGATGATATTTGTAAAGATAGCTTTTCTGATTGCAAATGTTTAATCTTGACTGGTTAGATTCAATTCTTCTTTTCATTCTTTAACTTCGGATTACTTTGAGCTGCCAATTGATGTCTTCTTCTTCTTCTTTTTCTTGTATGATCGACTGTTGAGTTGGTGTCATTTGTTAGTGGTTTTTAAGAATTATGAAAATGATTGGAAACTGTATAATTTGATTTAATAGCCTGAGATTCGAAGACCCAGTTGGTTTTTGTTGCCATTTTTTGTCATATAATTGGCTGGTTTGTTCCTAAAAGATGGTGAAAGTTGATCAAATCATGGGTTATGACTCGATGATGATGTCAATCTTGACGAGTCAATCTTTAAACGAGTTTTTTCTCTGCTTGCATTTCATGAATACGGGGAGGAAGATATATATTCTGATAGATCATTGGATCAACGTTAAATTCCTATTAAAAAACACAGTGGTGACTAACCCTTTTCTTGTTTGTTTGAACCAGCATGATCGGCAAAGAAGTGGAGAGATGTAGTGCTGGTAATTGCTGGCTTGGTTGATGCATCAGCCATTAAGTTTTCTAGTTTTTGATGATCTGTTGTATGATTAGTGGCTTCGTTAAGTTAAAGATGTTGATTAAAGATTTAATCTTTCTTTAGGTGATCTGTCTGTCATCTGGGAGGGAACTGCAGATTTTACTTTTGCATCAAATTACTTGATCTAATAATTGCTGGTTGAATCAAAATGTCAGCTTATGGCCATCAAATGGAGAGGGAGTACTCCGTTCATAGTCTCTCAAGTAGAGGAGGTTCTGGTAAGCACATTCTGTTCCTTTTTTGGGTTATTTTTAACATCAGTTAGCATACCTGTTTGACGTACCAAGACAGATCTGCATTGACGGGGATCAGATAACTTTGTGATTGATAATGCAAATGATGGTTTATCTAATTTGCAGAAATGGGAAGCCATTATGTCGTAGAGTCAGGGTTCTACATGACATCCTTTGCTGCTACAATCTTCATTGGTGCTCTTCTAACTGTTGGAGTTTTATTCATCACCTTGCTGATTGCATTGACAGTAATGCTTCAATCCTGTGAGAATAGAAGTAAAGGTGTTATCGAGATCCAAACGTCAAATAACGGCTACGATGCCTGCAGAATTTTTGCTCTGCACGCAGAGCTGAACAACTTGAGACCAGATGACCTCCCTTCCATTTGCAGGAACCTTGCCGTTCAGAACATTAGAGAAGGTCACTATGAGAGAGATTTAAACGGTACTATGTGGTTGGTGGAGAAATACTTTGACAGTATTGCTCCATCAAATGATGCTCTAGATGTGGTAGTGATGGATATAGATGATATTCTTCCTTCAGATCCTGATTATGAACTTCCATTAATACACCAGTAAGTTCCTCATTACTTTCATCTTATTTTGCTTGCTCTTTGTTGTCAATTCATTAACAAGCAAACTTTCGGCCACCCACTTGTCAGTAGTTTCTTAATTTAAAGCAAGAGAAAGGAAAGTTATCATTATGCTCTTTTGGTATGAATTCAGCTGCAGTGGTTGTTTCGAAGAAGCAGCACATTTGAAGCAAAGGATTTTACTGAGATTGTATATGAATCTGCAAGCTAGAGGATGGTCCTGGATTTTATTGTCAAGAAAGCCAGAGAGACTACGGAATACCACTATGGAGCACCTTATTAATGCAGGATACAGAGGTTGGTCTGCAATTATTATGAGGTAACATCTGTTATGATGTCCACATAAGGTCCTATACGCATGATTTTAGAGTTGCATGGTACAAAGTTTTTAAACTTGTTTCTAACATTGACATGTTCGGAACTTGACCCGACAACTTTCATTCTCGCAGAGCGGATGGTGAAATGGAAATGGGTAGTCATGAATACATTTTGAAGCAGAGGATGGTAATGCAGATGGAGGGCTTTCGCATTACAGGCATGCTTAGCAGTCAGATGGACGCTTTAACAGTCACATTTTCAGGACAACGCATTTTTAAGCTTCCGAACCCAATTTATTATTACTATTCTGTCCATCCAAAAGGGGACAAACATAAACCAAGATGAATCATCTTCCAGAATGGCATAAATTCATTGGTAAGCAGTTTTATGGTTTCTTATCGGCAAATCACATAAGCTCTGTTGTATTATTAGCTCGCTCTTGATTATTTTGCTGTACATAAAATCAAAGTTCTTCATGTGATCCATTTTTATTGGTTTGAGTTCATCATTATTGTGGTTATATGTTATACTGCTGTACGTTCAACACTTCCTGGAAAATGCAACTAGTTAAATAGCCCTCGAAATAGCTTTTTGAATTTAAATGGTTAGAGGATTTCAAATAAACAGAATGCAGGAAATCAACATAACACAGGAAAGCAAAAGCCTTGGCAAAATCAGACATCTTAACAGAAAGTTCAACCTCATTTTTAACCAAAAAAAGATGTAAAGTGTACATTGCAAACAAGGTCTAAAAGAAGAAAGCCGTGGAGCCAATATCACGGAAGCATTTCACAGACTCTTACCAGTTCCATGTCACAATCAGTCATCTTCTTACCAAAAGACTTCTTCAGAACCCCAAAAAAGTATACGCCCATCGCAGAAGTAATCAGAACCAAAGCCTCAACTATCCACCAGAACCCAATAAGAATCTGATACTACAGTGCCATGAAATCAACGACTAACAGGCAGATTATACCAATAAGCATCGCACCCACATGCCTGTCAAATCCATCGCTGGAAAACTCGATGCCATGATACTTATTAGTCAAATTAGGATACAAAATCCCCCAAGTTCTTGCATTACTGCTACTCCTGCCCTGTTGTGGTTTCAGCTCCTTATCGACCAATTCGAAAATGTAAGTCTCCTTTACGGCACCTCCATCTCCTCCTCTTTTTCCTAGAGAATTTCCGAACCCTGATTTTAGATGTCCAACCAGACCCTTAATATAAGTCTCCGCGAACTCCAGCGTCTCATCAGCTTCAACGCCGCTACTTCCTCCAGAACTCGGCCATCCTGTCTCCGCCACAACTACCGGAATATTCTGATGCCCGGCCACTGACATTGCCGTTATCACCGCATCCACCATCATATCAAAAAGATTATGGTATCTAACTCCGGTCATCAAGTCATCTATGAAATTATATGGATGCTGTTGAAACAATGCGAAACCTATCGGCATTTCAGCGTTTAACCTGTACATATTGTATGGATAAACTTTGACTAAAAAAGACGAATTAGTATCCTCCAAGAACTTTAACAGAGGATTTATTATTAGTTTGCCAATCGGTTCTTGAAAAATAGCAGAGGATGGAGGAAACGGTGTAGTTATGACATTGACAAAAGAGAAAGTAGTTGAAACGGATATTTTCTTGATACCGAGATCACGTAACGCCAGGTAGACGTTTCTGATAGCCGGAAGCAACAAGGAAGCGAGCTGAGATGAAACGGCGTCGTCTCCAACTGAAATGATTGAAATTCTTGAACGAGGATAGAATGGTAACACGTGACTGTATAACCAGTAAAGAGCAAGAGTCCGATTATAGGCAAAGGGGGGAAGGAAAGAGTTAGGTACAGAAAGGAAAAGAGAGATGTTCGTAAAAGCGAAAGAGCGTATTAGCTTCGGTTCGGGGCTTGTAAGGCGGACGCAGTGGAAACGCAAGGCAGAGATCTTGGCGGCGATACGATCTGGTGGTGGTGATGGTGTTCCTGGTGAGAATGGTAATGTGTATGTTACGCCGATTGCTGCGGAGGGAGAATGTGGATATTCGGAGGCCAATGAGAGAAAAAATAAGTGAAGGAGAAGTGGCAGAATCAGTTGATACATGGTTCTTGATTCCCCGGAGTTGTTTCTTGATTTCCCGGCGAGAAAGAGAGAGTTCGTTTTTCTTTCCCTCGTTTTCAGGTGAGCTTGTGTTTGACTGAGTTGACTATCAAAGAAGGAGAGGTTTTATTGCTATTACCAGAGAGATAAGTGCGTGTCAGCTTGATAAGGTACCTGGTGCTTAGATTTGGCGGCGCATTCGATGCGCACTTGGCGCATGTTAGACAAAATTAGAAGATAAAAGGAGAGACTTAAATTTAGAAGCATATTCGATATTCTCTCAATTTTATTCTCAAAATTAGAGTGGGCAAATTTTGATTCAAACCAAATTAATTTGAAATTTTAAAATTTTTTAAAATATTTTATTTAATTAAATTTTAAATATTAGATTCATGATTGAATGAAAATGTATACTTTTAATATCTTTTATTTTCATGATATTTAATATAAATTTACTATTTTATTATATTAGCTCTTATATATTTCAGGCATTTCACAAAATTTTATATTTATTATATTTTTTTACATTTTACATTAATTATGAAATTTTACATTAATATCATCATTTCATTACATTTCATACAAAATAATATATTCAAATATTTTGATTTATATCATTATGAGTTTAATTAATTTAATTTACATTATTATGCCTTGAGTCATATAATACCTAATTGAGTCATGTTAGGCTCAAATTAATAATATTTTATATTAATTAATTTAATTCGATTTAAGTCAAAATCAATTAATTTTCACTAGCAATTTAACTCAAGTTAAATCATCTGTATTATTTTTACATGAATTTTGGATGAAGAATAAGAATTTTTGAATTTAAAATAAAAAAAATTATGATTAAAAAATCATTTTAAATTTCTTTTAAACTTAGAAATACATACTTTTGATTTAGGTTTAGGGCGACACACACAATCAACATATTTCATTTATTACATTTCTTCTTCTACCACCTCATTTTTAATTATATTTGAAAGATTTTCTTTATGATTTTTAATCTCTAATATAAGGTTTTAAAGAAGATTTAAAAGATTAAAAAATTTAAAGCTTTTAAAAAAAAGAAAATCAAAGGAACAAAAAGAGATTAATGATCAAATCTCATGAGTTTTATATTCATCTTCTTTTTTAGATTTTAGATATTCAATTGTAAAATATATATCTTATATTCTTGAGTTTATTTTAATTAATGGATTGTGAGCAGAGATACTTAGGAATTGAATATTTTTTTTGAATTTATTTTTGTTGCCATTAATGATAATATATCATTTCATGAGTAGTTTTATATGATTCATATCTTTAATGTTTGATTGCTTATGATTAATTTTTGTTAATTAATTGTATATTTTAAATAATTAATTATATTAAAAGATGGATTAGTTATTAAAAATATTGATATGAACATGAAATTAAATTACATAGATAAATAATATGACTCTTACAAAGAATTAGTAAAAATAATGATGTTTAATGTGTTTCAATTAATTAAAAGTAAATAATTATAATAGATAATTTTGCCTTTGAAAAGAACTTTGTTGACATTTAATTTGTTTTATTCATTTTCGTTTAATTATTTATTAATTAAATATATTTATCATTTGAGCTTGAATATTTCATTTCTAATTTTTGAAATATATTTGACAAAAATTCTCAAATTTAATTTAATTTTATAATTATTTTAACTAATTTAATTAAATTGTTTAATTCCTTATTTTAAACTTAATTTTTAATCTCCATGATTGTATATTGGAGATATTTAGCAATTAGGGTTCCTAATCAGCATCTGATAAGAATCAACATTATATATAGCAATAACCCCTCTTAATCTCCAATTGATCTGCAGGATCTCTCTACATTCCTTTAGGTAAAGTTTCTCTGAATTTATCAGAAACAAATCCCTCTAGAATTTCCATACAAAACTGACGCAATCCAATCGAACAGAAATTCCTTGAAGAATTTTTAACAATGGCGACTTGGTCTGATCTCCCTGATGTTATTTTCACTGAGATCATCAAAAGATTATATTTCTACGAAGATTTTATCAGGTTGCAGGCGGTGTGTACTAAATGGCGAAGTGTAGCGGTCACCGACGACAATCTCAGCAAATTATCCACGCAGTTTCCATGGGTTGTGAACCAACAAACTTGCGAGTCCTTGCGCTTACGTAATGGTAAACTTCATGGCACTGATACATCATCGGAATTAGTTGATCCGGAGCCATATCTTGCATCCAAAGGATGGCTGCTAACCCTAGACGAAACCCAGATTACTCTGATACATCCTTTCTCTCTATCGAAAATCTCGATGCCCGTAAAAGCTGGCGAAGAACCCATGAGTGGCAAGATTGTGAATGTTTCTAAGATGGTCTTATCATGTAGCCCTTCGACGTCTGGAAATTTCATCGTCATGATAATTTGTTCTAACGTGGATGGTAGAAAATTCTACTCAAACAGGTTGGCCTGTTGTAAGAATGGAGACTCTCGATGGACAGGAATAGGTGAAGTGCAGGAAGATTTCGATGATATAACATACTGCAATGGCCGACTTTATGCTCTTCATATGTTTCACGTAATTCATGTGTTTAAAATTAGCCATCATCAGGATCCTGTTAACCTGCAAGTTTTAAATCCTGGGGTTCCAACAAGAGGTACTAAATTAGTCTCAAACAGAAATGGATTCAAGAAGATGTTCAAGAGTCCAAAAACATATATGATAGCTAAATCATCGGCAGCATTGATGATGGTTCAGCTACAAGTAGATGTAAATGTACAAGAGGAGTTTCGGCAAGTAGAGCTTGGTATCCCATTTTCTCGGTTTCGATTTCTACTTGTTGAATTATCCTTGGAAAAATATCAGAAGAAAGAGGTAGAATACTTGGAAAATGAAGCTATATTCCTGGGTCATGGCTCTTCTGCTTTTCTGAGACAGGTTGACAATGAATCCCGTTTCAAGGCCAACCATATATATTTTCTGGAATTGGCACCTTACATTATGGCAAGAGGTGTTTATAATCTGCAAGATGGTAGGATTCAACTATTTCGCAGTGATGCACCAAGAAATTTCAAATCAAGCTTATGGATTGAACCAGCATTTCATTAGTCAACATGCTCTGTCCTTTTTCTGATTCATGGGGCCCTTACCTCATGCTTCTTGTCATTTACTTTGAGAGAAATAAGAGATGGCTTGTTCTTCTAGTTGTTGCTCAAATAAATAAATAAATAAATAAATACATATATATATATATATATATATATATTGTTTTAATGGATGTTTGCCAAATATGAAAACTTAGCCATTCCGAACTTTGAGGAACAAGCAAAAAGGAAAGATGATCAAACACTAGTAGCATCCAAATTTGCATTTGAACTCCTCAAATTTGATTTTACAATTGCGAGAATCGGGCATCTCATTTCTCAATCAAACACAACAATATTCCCAACAAAGAGAATCGTCAAACTAAACAAAAGCAGGAACATGGCAGAACTAAGTTCTGCCAATTCCTTGGAATAGAAGTTGGATCGCAGGTAAAACACACTGAAAAATAGCAACAACCCACACATATCAATATTAAATTTAAGATAAGGCATTTAAATCAAGCTTCAGGGACTGATGCTGCAGCGCGTTTCATCGACGCAGATTTCAGAAGATGGTTGTAGCTTCCCTTCTCCTTAAAAAGTTGAGCAAAATGATGTTTGCAGTATAAAACGCCCTCAAGGGCTGCATAATTTGATGGGGATATGGAACAACCTCCATGAGAGCATTTGAAACATGACTTGTGATAGGCCTGGCTCTCAACCGTTACCTATGTTTCCGATGGAAGAAACCACGTTATAAACAAGTAGCTATGCCACCAGAACTAACTAGGATGGCAAATCAAATCAATGCCAAAACAATATCTGCATTTCACAAGTCATGTTTTGCATCTTCTAACATGTCCAGGACGACCATGTATAGCCGGAACATACACACGTACAAACACTTAAACAAACATATGTGTTATGAAGTCTTTATGAAATCTCACCTTCTCGAGTGGATATGCGGTTTTACCACAAGTAGCGCATTTTTCTTGCGTGCCAGAAAACATACTTGCTGCTTTGCTGGGAGACCTTGTCTAATAGAAAACAAGCTATTGGGAATCAGAGATGACCCAAGCAGATATCAGAATATCATACGTAGACCTTGAAAATATGCACTCCGACAGGATGCTTACCAGTTCAGGTGTTAACTTCTCTGCTGACTTGGCAGCTGAAAAGGAAGAAATGGAAACTAAACAGGTTAATGCAAGAAGAAAAAAGGTGACAAATTGAATAAGAGGAAACCACAAAGAAAAGGATAAGAGACATACGTGACTGGAAATTCTTGTTGAAATTACCCGTCTCCTTGAACAGCTGCTCAAAATGAGGCTTACAGTATAGCACACCTTCCATTGATGAATAATTGCTAAGCTGAGAAAACATAAATCACAAAAGCTAATAAGCTCGCATGGAAGACGTATACATTTAAATCATATAATGTGTTCTCTCCCAATAAAATACGGGTCAAAACATTTCGAAGAATGTTACTATTAACTTTAATGCTGGAAATCCGTTTTCGAATGACAAAAAAACTCATCCAAAATCATTTTAGTATACTGGTTGATTTACAGAGAGACAAATGAGGAATCAAACGGCAGCTAAGATCAAAAACAAGATACAAAAGATGGTACGTAATTCTACTAGTTTTTAATTAATCAATGATACTAGAGATAATTCTACAAGGACCTGAATCAAGACATCAGTATTACAGAGACAGAAACAGAAAGCTAAGTCAAAAAACTTTAAGGTTAAAGTACCTTTAATGTGCCTTTGCAGTGAAAGCATTTGAAGCAAGACTTATGGTAAGGAATACCATCTGCAGATAGGAGTTCCATTGGATACACAGTCTTCTCACAAGCTTTGCATTTCTGCTGGGTACCAGTAAACGACATCGTAGCTAACTGAAAAAACGACAAGTTCCATGTCTTAGGTCTGAATATTGTTTTTCCCCCCAAAAATCACCCACCAATTCAGTATGGCCTTGGATCAGTTTCACGAACACGTTTTTACCTCTTAAACAAAGTTAATTGCTCCAACGAAATCAGCACGACACAAGAAAATAACTGTTCAACCTTTCAAGTAAAATTACATCCATTGAGACCGATCAAAGAAAGTAAATTCTCGATCTTTGGTTCCTGGCGGTACTACCCATGAAGATAAACTTCAAATCACAAATTGAGCTACTGATCTAAGATTTCAAGGGAGGGGAAAAGGCAATGCAAGCTCAAAAATCAGGGTATCTCAGCTAAATCCAAAAATCATTCACCGATCAGCTTTTCAAAAACCCGAAAAAATCCTTAGTTTGATTAGATAAGATCATTTTTGGGATACAGTGAAGGTAAAATTTTCGATCTTTGCTTTCTGGGTGGTGTTAGAAATTAACATAACCTTCAAAAACACAAATGAAGCTACCGATCTATGACTAGAAAGAAACTTAAAAAAACTGCAAACAATATAATAAAACCATTCAGCTAAATACTAACAAACTGATCTAAAAACGGCAACAACACATAAGCAATAATGGGTAAAGATCTGAGATCAAAGTTAACAAATTGAAACACGGAAAATTACCTGAAATTATTGATCTGGGAGTCAAAGGAAAAAAAATAGAAAGAACACCGAAAGACCCAAGAAAGAAATGAAGGTGAAGGACTGAAAGAGTCAAATGGGGGATTTAAGGATTAGCGTTGATCTTGAAAACCCACAAAAAAAAAAAAGCGCTACGGAATTAAAAAGGAAAAAGAAAGGGGGGGAGGGAGCGGGAGATTATGCACTTTTTGCAGAGATATTAAGGAATTGGGAGATTATAAATATTAATATATGATAAGGATAGAGAGAGAGAGATTTTTATTAATATAAATATCTCTTGGTGTAGACACAATGTTAAAGTTGGCCTCCACATAACTGAATTGTTTTTACTTTTTAATTTAAATTAATAATTATTTTTTTTCTTGAAAATACTTCTCCTAAATGCACATGCCAAGGCAGCATCCACGACACCATCAAGTAGAAGCCTTATTGATGAAGTTGAGAGGTGCAAACTTTGTAATGCCGCCAACCACCAAAAGTAACTTGGTCGCCATTTCAATGTCTAGTGTTCATTCCCCCCTATCATTTCCCTTTTTCTTTCTTTTACATTTCCAATCTTTGATCAAAATTTCCCATATTTGCTCTTCTGTCATGCCTTTTTAATCCACATTTACACTTACCAAATCCAAATCATCCTCCCTTCATTCATTGGCGTTTATTTCATCAACATGGATCGAAAAACGTACTTATCGAACCATTATAACGAAGGAAATTTCATCTGAAAAAGTGATATAGAAGAGACATTATTGACATGCAAAATGCAACTCAAAATCATATAAACTCGATGTGCTCTCCATATTTTTTTCACTCACAGTCACTGCAATGAGGCCATTCAACCGATTTCTTTAGACTTAATTTTTGCCTTTTAACCTCTAACTACCATTGATGGCATTGTCCATATTACTATGGTCGGATAAAGTTCCCGGATTAACAAACCCATTTTTGTACAAGATATCCAATTCATGGAAATATGGGCAAGTCTTACTGGTTTCATTCCGTTTCTTTTCCCCATTCCCCATTGATTTTCTGAAGTACTTGTTGATGTTTTCCCATTTCTCTTTGCACTTCTTTGCCGTGCGGTAATAGCCCATATCGCACATTCCAGCAGATATCTCATCCCAAATATTTGAGCTTTTGCCACCCATGGCTCGAAACTTCTGTTCCGATGCCGCGCGCAGCATTATAAGGGCTTGTACTTCGGCTTTCGGCCACCGTCTACTATTCGAGTCACTGTTGAAATCTTTTTGATGGAAGACATTGCTTAATTCTTTTTCTTCACTTTTATCATCATGAGAGAACATTGTTAAAGGTTGTGAGAATTCAACTTTATGGCCCATCACGTCTTCAATGAAGGAAATAAGGGCCATATTTCGAGCATTTTCTTGAGCTCTAATATCGTCATCTCTTTTTATTCTTTCCATCTCCAGCTGTTTCCAAGCTTCTTCTCTGAATACTCTCTCCCTCTCCTTCCTCTCTATCGTCTCTATTAACTGCTTATTCATCTCTTCTTGCTTGTCCAGCACCTTCATTACCAAACTCTCTAAAAAATCATCAAGTTTTTTCCTTCTTTTCCGCCTTCTCTTTCCACTGCCTTGTCCATTGAAGGCTGATGATGTATCATCGTCATCCGAAGATGAACTGAAAAACAAACAAGACGCCATTCACTAATTTGGTCTTCAAATAAAAAGGGTTGTGTATTAAAGATCCACTATACCAGAATCTCAAAGAAAAGTGATGGAACAAGTCCGGAACTCGTTTGAGGCTAAGCCGTATAAAGTGTCCCTGGCAATTGAAACTAGGGGACGAGGGTGCACTAGAATGCAGCATTGCCTTTGTGTTTTCGCAAATAAACTATAACCCAGGTAGGTTCCCTCAGAAACAACCTTACCACTTGTGCCTAGTCTATTAACCCCATGTTTGGTGCAAGAGAAATCTACAGAAAAGAAAGGAAATTTGAATTTCATTAAATTCCATTTCCGTTGTTCGGACAATCAATTACAAGGACGGAACATAAAGGAAGAAGTAGTTAAACATTGCAATCCCTGAAACGAGAAGTCTTACTTAAGCAACTTAAAGGCATCAATCTCTCACTTCGAGGGGAAAAAAGCAAACATTTGGACCATCACAAAAGGCCAAACATCCGCAAAGGACAAGGAATAGAGTCGATAGAAGGTGGGCTGGAACATCCTACAAGACCAAGTGACGAACTTCAACCATAATGCTTAACAGAATCAAACATCTGTTTTTTTTTTTTAAATAATCCGATTAAGAGAAGATTGGCATATCCTCCTTCCCTCCGTCCAGTTGTATTCCACTAGTGAAAAGCACTTGAAGATAATCTCCTCTAAACATTAATCGACACTCTTCCAGTAATGGAAAACAGACCATAAATTATGTTATTATTTATCGCATCATCCATTGGGTCCAATAAATTTATACTGTTAACTCTCTTAAACAGATCAAAAGAATATTTCTCACCTGGAGTCATCGTTGTCCGTTGAACATCCACCGCAATTCGGATCCAAGTTTGTTCGCCTTCGGCCTGACCCCGCACGCTGGGCCTCACTGTCTTCCGCTTTCATCAATGTCTTAAAAATCTCACTGTTTTCCCCATTCATACCACAAACCTGCTCCACCAAAAGCCCTAAGTTCTCCAAACTTCCATCAAGACCACCACTGCTCAACGACAGGTCGTTTCCTTGAGAACTACACGGAGACCTTCCGCTTGCCCTTATAGGACGAAGTTTCTGCGGAGGCGGCTGCGGCGATGGTGAGTGAATCGCTGCCGATGCATTTGAAAAGAAAAGGCTTTCAGGTTCGGGAAAAGGAGATATATCTTGAGGGAAGCCGATTCCACCCGAGATTCGCTGGTCGCCGCCGATAAGTGATTCCATATTATTGGCGGCAGCCACAAGGGTATTTTAATATAATTTTAAGAGAGGTGAAACAGTTGTCAGGTGGTAAATGATAAGGAGTAAAACGAGTGGTGAAAATGAGACTTGTATCAAATTACGGAATTCGCCTCCATATTTATATATAATCACAAATATAGCCCTGTCTTGATGATAGACTGCATTTCTCGTTCTCTCTTTCATCTTTCAAGAAATTCTCACACAGACCTCCATCTAGAATCTGCGCTTCCCTTATGGATTAGTTGTCAAGCATAGAAAGTCTGACAATTATAAGGAATAATCACGTCATTACGCCTTGATTATTGAGTTATAATCACATTTATTGCTTAATCAAGAAGGTTATTCAGAATGTTTGATACAATCTTGACCGATACATATTCTGAAAAAGGCTGGCAATAAGAATTTGGAGAGTAATTGTTTGTTCTTCTGGATTAATTAATCAATATAACAAATGTTAATAACGAACTGATTCTGTAGAAACCCATTTCTACAATAAATTTTCCTGAAAAGAATAACAAAGATAAATCGATCACTTATTTCTATGAGTTTTCTTTCTTCTCTTCTCTTCTCTTCTCTTCTCTTCTACTTGTTGCTAATCCCTGCACCTGTTTCTGATACAAATGGAAACCTATCCCCAGTTCCCTCTTTAAAGAAAAGAAATATATATATATATAATATTATATATTGTGTATATGGGAAATTTGAAGGGTAAAAATTCTGAAGCACCCACCATTCACCACCCATGTTCTGCTTTCCTGGAAAGCTTCCTGGTGTTTCCTGCGCCAATGGAAACAGACTCTGTGGACTGTTTCTCACAGCAAGTAGCTCATCATTTGCTTCTTTTCTTGGCTTCACTGTAAAGGATAACTCCCATGACTGTGAGTGAATAACCCAACATTCCAGTAACAGACACTGGATTTCTGAATATTAAAATCGAAACCACCACGGCTACAGCTCCTTTTGCATTCCCTAGAACCTGTAAGATCGAGAAGAATGATGTTTTACTGCAATATCTAAAACGTGGATACTGATAAAGCAACGACAGAGTGAATACAGGACGGCCAGAAACTCTGACTGACAAAATTTCAGAATTGAATGTATGATGGACGCTACTATTTAAAATGAAACATGTAATTCAAGATAACAAGACAGGTTTCGCATACACCTATCACAAAATACCTCACATTCTGTCAACTATTTTCAACATCTCTGCCTTATAAATGATCCATATCAGCATTCCCTTTTCTTTTTCCTCATTTGTACTTGAATTAATCATATCCAATTGCACCACTGCCCATTATTTATTCATTGTAACACATGATTCTCAGCCTTGAGATTCCAGGAAAATTATATGCTCAAGTCAAATTAATTTTATAACAGTAAGAAACCAACACGGCTTTAGCAAAAACTGAATGAACCTACTGCTCCTGACAACCATTACAGCCTGTAGCATTCCTCCAAATCCTCGGGGGGAAAAACTCTTTTTAAGTCCAAGTCTCCAACAAAGTCCTAAAATTAGATCACTCCAGCACGCAAATGTGGTAACTTCAAAGTTTCAATCAGATTCCCTTTGTCAAAAATAATGAACCTATTTTAGTGATCCCAAGTTCATTAAATCATATACTTTCAAGAACTTCTTTGTACTAAATTCCCACGAGGATTTGAGATTCATTGTTCATCACATTAAATCACAATTCAAGATTTCATAGACAAGGAAAGAGGTGCACAAGTTGGAGACTATGCAGTTCATGAGGAAATAACAGAAACAATTACACTGCAAGAGCTGTATGCCAAGAGGGCAATTTCAAAACAATTCACATCCATGAAATTTCACACTTCAAATGGAATTCAGTTCTGCACTCTAAACAATTAAACTCGTTCCATTTTCCAGATGATCAAAATTTATAGTTTTCCTAATAACCACCCATCAAAGGAACTGATCCTAACAAAGTCAACATGAGATTTATGGGAATGTCACTTAAATAATCATCACCAGAAAAGTGAGGTATACCTGAAGAGTGAGAGCACTTGTGTGTTTTGTGACCAAGAAATTTGTCAAATTAACGAAGTATGCCAGTGCGGAGTTGAATAGCAGATACCAGACTATCTTGATATCATCTCTGGCTAGAGCCAGTGTGATGCCAACCACATTATCTTCCATGATAAGAGTTGCAGGAAGTAGAAACACGACAGCTATAGGAGCCATGTATAAGAGGAGGTTCATAGAATTCAGCTTCTCCCTGTTAAAATTACAAGCTTTTAGAAGTCCATCTCAACTTCAGATGAAATAAGAATCATGACAACCATAGATCCATTATTTTCAACCCCAAAAAAAAAACAAGGGGGGAAAGAACACAGCAGAATGACCCTTACCCCTCGGAAGAAAGTAAAATTCCTTGTAGCACTGATTTGAGCGCCCTTGCAGCTGTAGCAGCAACACAGAAAATAAAGCCAACTAGATGAAAACTCGGTTCACCCTGTAGCAAGATAAACAAGGATTTAGCTGAGGCATTACTGTAACAGCTTAAGACTTTTCAGAGCAGAGTACTCATTTAGAAGCAAAAACATTGATGACATTCTAGATGTGTTTTAGATCATGGGATAACCAAATGTATAAAGATCAAGCTAAGCCTGGAATCCAACAATTCGCTCGGCTCCAGTTTCAAACACAGTTAAATCCAGGGTGTTGTTTTATCCTAAAACATTAAGAAAAAAACCCGAACATATTGATGCAGAAGGACCAATTTCAACAGAAACACACCAATTGAGATTTTTCTTTTAAAAAAAAACAACTTTATCACCAATCAAAGAAACCCACTTCGACAATTTACGTAATGGGAAAGCCCATTATTCAAAAGAAAAAATCAACAAAATCGTTTAGAAGAAAGCAAAGATGGAAAATAAAATATATACTCACCCCGCTAGCAATGATAACTCCGGTGACAACGGGAATCAAGGTGATATAAGTAAGCCAGGCCTCTCTCTTAAGAGTCATTAAATAAGCGAAAACAGCGGTGAAGAAAGGAGTGGTAGCACCGACAGCTTGATTAAAAGAAACCGGAAGGAACCTCAAAGAAATATTACCAAAAACAACCGAAATGCAGAAGACTAAACTTAAAGCAGAGATCTTTAAAAATTGAACACGAGAACGAATAGTTTGCATAGGAACCATTTTCAACCAAGCAATAGCAACATAACTCAATAAACTACAAGCAGTCATATGGCACATGGTTAAAAAGATTGGATATTTAAACCCATAATTGGACAATAAGTACTTGTTTAGTAATAAAACTCCTATGTTGGAAGAGTACCATGATGTTACTAATCCTATTGTGAACAAGCGAGATGTGGGTTTCATTGTTTTTGAAAAAATTAAGATCTGGGCTGGTAATGGGTTTTAAACGGAGGGTGAAGATTTCAAAACGGGTTTTGTTCTTTCTATTATTTTGTCTATGGATCTGAAAGCAGTGGTTGATTAACAATGGAGATTCGAAGTGGGTGTTTTTCCATGGATCTGTGACATCAACAAGGAATAAAATTAAGGGCAAAAAAACAGTAAAGAGAGAGAAAGAAACTCTACAGAGAGAGAGAGACAATAGAGGGAATTGAGAATCGAGAGAGACAGAATGTGAGTTAATGGTTTTCCTGTGCAAATATAAAGAGAAACAGAGGATTGTTGATCAGAAGAGGAAGAAGAAGAAGAAGACGACGAAGAAGTGGTAAACGCGTGAGGACGGAAGGGGATTTTATTTATTTATTTTAATTATGTTTTTATGTACTAATTAATTTTTTAAATTAATTTTAAAATAAGAAAAAAAAAGCGATGATTTTGACTTTCCTGAAGTGTAATTAGGGTTTCAGTATGTTAATTTTACACAAATAAAACTCTTTTCCACCGAAATTAACATTTGTATTTATTTATTTATAAATCATCTTCAAATAATAAAAAAGAGGTTCAAATTAAATATAATTAAAATTAGCTTTAGATTTATAAACTTTTATTCTTATAAAAACATTTACTTTTTATATTTTAAAATTAATATTAAATCATGTTAAATTCTAAAAATACCCTTATATTTTTTATTTATTAAAGGTAATAGAGATTTATAATCTATTCTAAATATTTTTAAAAGTCTCAAATTTTTTATTTGTGATTTTTTTTATATATTTGAAATTTTGCTTATTTGACTAAAATAAAAATGGTTATATTCATAGTATAATCCACCATTAAATATTATTAAAAATAAAATAAAATAATAAAATAATAATAAAATGTTGATATCATCAAAGCAAATAATAATAAAAAAAAGAATATATTAAAAATCCCCTTGAACCTTCAAAAGTGGACAAGTTGTGGGTTAATTATGGAAGAAAAATCAAAATAGATTGGTATAAATGATCTCATTTTGGGTCATTTTTTTTTAGCTTTCTTTATAAACAATAATATTGGTTGAAATTACTCAATTCAGAATTTTATATTTTCAATTAATAATATTATAGTCATTGAATTTTATTAAATTTTCAATATTATAAAATTACTTTTCATAATAATTATATACATGGAGTTAGAAAAATTAGAATTTTAAATAGTAAGCATAGGTGGATTTGGTGTCAAAACAATATAGTAATATTTGGCGACGACTTTTTTGGTTGGATGGTAAAGAGATCCAAAGGGATCTAAAAATACAGATATTAATTCAATTAATTAGACCATATGAAATAAGAAATATTATCGCTCAAAATCCACCATTAATTGCCACGTTTCGAAGACTAGTTTCCAGGTTCAGGCTGCTGCTGCCTTCCCCTCCATTGACCGCTTTGAATATTCCACACATAAATTTATTCCTTTAATTTTAATAAAATGTCTTATTGTATTTTAATTTTATAAGAATAATTAATTTAAATTTAGGTATTTTTTAATATTTCTTTATGTATATTATTTTTTGGAATTAGCATCAATAAATCATATAACAAAATAGTTTAAAATTTAATTAAATTTTATAAGAAATTTAATTTTGATTTTGTTGTGCAATTATATCAAATAAAATTTTATTTATATTTAATAAAGTTGAAAATTAAAAATAAATAAATAAATACTAGTATGTAAGTTTTTTTTTTATAACTGAAATGAATTAATGATGTTATTGTCGATCTTTAAATAAGGCATAAGACAATCAGGTACGAAAGGAAATAAGAATGATATATACAAATAAATCAGAATATACGTCATTTCATTCGTTTAATATTAAATATATGAAATATTATTATTTAAATTCAAAAATAAATAGTTACGATCATAAATAATAGAATCCAAATAATTAAAACCCATCACATCGCTATTGATTGCAAAGACAATTAGAACATCATCAAATTCTATTATGTTAGAATTGTGTTGTAAGCTCTCTCCGGCACTCAGATGCAGCAGGACTATCATGTACTTATTATATAAAAAAGTTATAAAATTTATTAATTTAATATATTTAATCATTATAATAAAATCACATATGTTATTAATTAATTTAGTGATATTTATACATGTATGAAATAATTATTAAAATAATATATTTTATTTTATATTTTACAATAATGTCATATTTTTTATTATTTTATAAAAATAATGATTTTATTGTCAATAAAACTAATTTTTATAAATATTTTTGAAAAAAATGAATTTTTATTTGAAGTAAATTTAAAATGAATATTATTTTTATAAATTATTTGAATTTATGGCCAAAACTATCAATTGGTCCTAAACCAACCACCTAATATGTATATATATATATATATATATATATATATATATATATATATATGTGTGTTGGGTTGCAGTTAAAGGGTAGTTATGGAACCCCACCAACTCTAATCTGGTCAACTATTGGAGAAATTCATTTCCGTTTCTCTAAGAGAAAACCCAAAACTAGTCGACAATCCTCTTTCCATTAAAAGCACATGAAGTTTTGCCATTAATAGTAAAGAAAACAAAACACATCATACATTATTATTCTAAAAATGATAACTATGTTTTAACTGATCCCCTAATTTATCAAAATCAGATAAAGATAAAACATTATTAAAAACTAAAAATTGTTTTTGGTCGACAATATATTAACCTACCTTTGTTCAAACACGAAGATATAAATTCAAATATTTTACCAAGGGCATGATGCGAACAAAGAGGACAGCACGGCACCGTATCATAACCAATATTAAAGAATACTCCCCTCCTTCGAAACAAAAGAGTTGACATTCAATGACGTATAAAAATGCTTAAAAACATATATAAATAAGTAAAAAAGAGCCTCACCCAAATGAAATGATGATACAAAATCTGCGTAATTTTCTCCACAAGTTAAGAGGGAAATCTTTGTGTCACAGAAAAGGATAAAGAAGGAAGATGCATGCTAAGGGGGCATACACCTTACAAGTGATCTCTACCTGATCAACCCTTGGTAGTCCTTAAGAAACAATTGGAATTTCAGCTAACGTAGTCAAGTTAGGTGTATGAAAAATGGGGCGTGGTGGTGGGTGATTTTAGCATTGCTTGATAAAGGAATAATAAGTTGACCCACTTTGCATGTAATTAAAGAAAAGATTTGAAATTAGTGATACATACACCCACGTACATATCCTCTATTAAAGAATTGAGCAAATGACGTGGAGACGAGAGAACTGGAGGAAAAGTTTGATGATGATATAAAGCATGCCACCGTGATTGTCGGTGGGGATAAACAAAAACGGTGATAATGAAGAAATGGATGCACAAAAAGCATACCGATGGGTAAGGAGGTGACATGATACGACGTGGCGTTGAAAAATAAGCTAATTTCTAATGCGACCAGTGATATCTATTGGTTTTTTCATTTAAATTGCTATGGGCTATGGGATATCAGACAGGACAAACACAGGTAAATTCGCATTCACAAACCATATAAAATATGAAGCTCAACGTAACAAGAACAATGAAGATGGTAAAACCCGCTTGCCAGGTTGCGACCTGATTGATCAAAACGTAAAAATATGGTAAGAAAAATAATTTCACAAACCAGTAGCAAATACTAATTGGATATTTAGTTGAAGGCAAATTCGATTTACTCAACCATTCAAAGGAACATATGCGCGAATGACTGTTACCTGAGATTACTAAGAAGCCAAAACAATTTTTACCCACCATTCTTAAACAAAACATAACTCCATCAAAACTGATTAGTACATAACACATTTTAGAATGCAGATTCCTCCGACTGATCAATGATCTCCATATGCCATCAAGGGATCTTGTCATCCTGAACGGGAGAAATAGTTGCATGAATCAGAACCAAGAAAAACATTACATATACAAGAATACCTTGATAGATCCAAGGGAAAAAACAGTCAATTTTTCTGTGAATCATAAGCAACAAGTTGGATACTAGAAATGAAGCCCATGCAATAGAGCAACAAAAGGAAAGCAAAACCTCTAGCCTAGGAATCAAGAATAGGACAGCAAGTTGAGTGGAAAACAGACCATCTGTAACATTTAATAGTTTAAGTGAGGAGAAAGACCCCCATTAATCAAAGAGAAGCGCTAAAAAGTACTATAAACCACAACATAACAGTGAGTTGGCACTTTATAACAAATCATCTATTGACAATATCTTTACAGTAGTATCATCATCCTAATCCCTTCCACAAATTCATGAAGAAGACAACAAGAATCAGCCACACATAATAACCAACATTCACAAGGTGAAAAAAATTACAAAATGTTATTAATCTAATCAGAAAAGAGGCCTAAGCTATCAAGGGAACAAACATCTGAGAAAAATTGAAACCAAATCCTAGAAAACAGAACAAAAATTAACCAGTATCGCTAAGACTTGCAATCACCCAAGCCAACAGTAACAGAAGACAATCCATACCTTATATGTTGCTGGGATACATAAAAACTCTAACTCTATCACCCTGTGCATGATAGGAGGAAGAACTCCAAATCAGAAACCTCACAGTAATATGGCACTGGATAGCTATCAAATTAACTATTATTTTAGAGTACCATGGATTTTGGAGGCAGATTGGACTTGAACTTAGCTCTCACAACACCGCTGTTCCCATGTGGCCTAATGACCTTCCCCCAGATGCAACGATAGTGTGATCCATTCTTCTTCACTTTGGCTTTGTATATATATGCCATGCGCTTTCCAGCATACCAGGCAACCTCTTCCTTGGTATTTACTCCTTCGACCTGGATCAATGATGTGTTTGGGTACTGGTTTGACTTGGACCTAGAACCCAAATAGCCTCAAGTTAATTCAACGACAAACCCAAATCCTGAAATTACAAACAGAATGTAATACAACCGAGCTGATACCAAGATATAGCTTTATTTCTAACAACAGAAACCTGAAATAGCCTCTCATAATTGAGAATGTAGCACAATAAAGCTTAGAATAAGGAACCTAAGATAGCCTCTAATCAAACAACTGTTTCTGGTTCACTGAAGAAGTATGGCAGCAATTCAGCATTGCAAACATTACCACGCAAACCACGCCCAACCCACCCTAACAAATCATGAAAATCAACATCACTACCCGTTCCATAAACTAATTTTTCTGGGTTGCCAGCACGTTACAGAAGCCAAACCAAAAATATTTTAACATCTTAAACCCAATTTTTCTACATTCCTGGACATAAGACAAAAGGATAAACTAAAAATAGTCCCAAACATATTAACTACTAGAGACTTTCACATTTCTATCAATTATCAATTCAAGATCAAAAATGCATTTCAACTTATGTATTAATGCATTGCGTACAACCAAATCAAATCCTAGAGTTCATTTTCCACTAAACGAAGCCCAACAAAAAGAAACTGATTAACATAATACCTTTTCTAACAAGAGCGCTACTTACTTTCCTCACATAATGTCCTCAACGACCAAAACATCAAGTAAATGCAGCAATACTTAAAATCAACACGATACAATACGATATCAATGTGTCGACACCCTCATTGTTAAATAGAATACACAATTAAAGTACAGCCAATACAAATTAGACAATATCTTAAATACACAAAAAAATCACACGTTAAATGGAGAAAAATCAAGGAAACTCAAAACAAATATCACAACAACTTAGAACATCGTAGTTATTACCTCTTGTAACCCAAGATGGTTCCTCTAACATAGAGCCTACAAAAAACAAGAGATACACAAACAGAACGAGGAGATGAATTTAATTTATATATAAAAAAAAAATCTGATCTCAAATTGTTACTTCTCGGTAAATAAAAAAGCTATGTAGAAGCATATTACGGTTTTAGTAGATTAACACACCTGACTCTCTCTCCTTGGCGTCCCTTGACCATTTCTTTTTTCAATTTTGAAGGCTAAGCTGAAACTCTTGCGCTGAAAGAAAGATGGCAAAAACCCTAATCGCAGGACTCTGTGAGTTATATAGAGCGAAGGCAAGTTTTTACAAGGGTTCGGGTTCTATATGGGCCGGAAAGGTCTTAGCCCATAAATTTATAAAATAATAAAATTATTAAAACAAAAAAAAGCAGAAAAATAGGTAATGCCATGCATTCCAATATTATTAGTTTGCCTCATTTTGCTTGGCGATCCCTGATCGTTCATGAACTTGCTTGCTGCCTCCCGAGCTTACTGTGGTTCTAGCTGACTTTCAGACCCTCATGTCATTTGTTTTACGTCTCTTTCCTAGTTATCTTGATACCCGGTTTGGTTGCCGGAGTTTTGAGTTTCTGCAACCACCGGCGTTGGCTGACAGAAGGGATGATGGGCATTACAAATATGGAAAACTAAGCGTTATTGGGATTTCCATGCTCAGAAACTCTGAGGGGCCTGGACTTGAATGAGGTTGAACTGAAAGAAAGACGAAGAACAACTTTGACAAGAAGGTCGTCCGGCAGAATATATGAATTGATGGAAGGAAGAAATAAGGAAACCGAGAACGGAAGAAGCGGAACTTACATTACTTACAATAGCGATCTGCTTTTTGACATGACCATCGAGAGCATCTTCCACGCTTTTGAACTTAGTCTTTTCTTTATAATACCCAAACTTCTTTGCCTCCCCAGGAAACAGTTACTCGTACTTGAGCTTCTTTGCCTGCTGCGTCTATCGTGTAAACTTCGCCTGCTGCGCTTTCGCTAGTCTTCTCTACTTCTTCCACGGCGTCGTTAGTTCATCATCACTATCTTCAATAGCTTTCTTCCTCTTATCCTTTCTATGGATATCCATATTATGCACTAATAACCCTATACGTCCGGATTATGCCTCAGCCTTTAAATTACGATAGCATTGATGGGTGAGCCATCTTCAGCCGTAGCAAATTTTAAGATTTGATATGTTATTGTTTGTAATTGTAATTGTATTGCAGTCGTTAAATTGTCAGAATGTAAAGCCTGTTATAAAGTTTACAGGCGAAGGCAGTGGCAAGCGTCTATAGAATATTTGCAGGTTCTGGAAAGAAAAATGAAAAGCATTAGCCCAGACAAGCACAGCCAGTCGTTCGACCCATTCAACCCAACAATCTTTTCCGACTTTCCAGATATAGATTTGATCCATCGTCCCAGCAAAGACATGATGTACTGGGACCAATTTCCAGGGAATTTCAGATATCTACGTAGAGACAGATCTGGCCAGACAATATAAACGCTTTTGGCCAGAGAATGCCAATTCATTTCTTCACTGAAAATAAGATACACGCATCCACTGATTGCATTTCAATGAAGCTTCAAGCGAAAGATTTAAAAGTAATAATTGAAGGATATAAGTCCAGCATCTATTAGAAACTACAAACTTCACTAATTTTGCCAACAATGGGAGCTCTGTTCCCATCTCCTGTTCTGGCTTTTTTTTTCTTCCGTCCTTTCCTTTCGCCTTTGTTAGCGTCGAGTGTATATCTTCTTACAAGAATGATACCAGAATCCATTCAGCTATACCAGTCAAGAAAGAGAACTGAAAACGTAAGCACAATGAAGAACAGTATGAGAAAAGTCCTGCTACTGCTGTTCCGATCTACAGCTTGAGACAATTCTTTGTTACCAAGCTCAACATTTTTTGTAGCTTCAATAGCCTGCAGTTAAGAGTCGGAAAGAAAATGGATAAGAACCAATAAGGGAAAAACATGAGTGATTCGACAACTAGACGCAGTAGTTTACCATGTTTCCAGCGCAATACAAGGGGTGTGCAAACGGGCAGTTTGGTTTGGTTTATGAATCCAGCTTTTCTGGTTTTGAAAACTGAACATAACCGAATATTCAAGGGAATTAAAGTTGGTCGATTTGATTTGATTTTCATTTTTCAAACCAAAAGTTCTTTATTTTAAAGACCGAACCAAATTTCTAAAGAATCTATAAACTTTCAAACCAAATCTAACTGAAATCGATCAATTTGATAACTTTTTGGTCCAGTTCAGTTTTGCACACCCCAATGCAATTAAGTGTGCGTTAATATGGTTTAGTTTATCCTGTGAAAATGACCAAGTTCCACCAGATTAATTTATCAGGCATGAAGTAGGTTGCAATAACTATTCAAAGCATAGGGCTCTTCATATTAGAAGGCACAAATAAAAGAAAAGCGGACCCGGGTTCATAGCAGTCTAAAAATGACCAATAGATAACACTGTCGAATATGACAACATTGAACAAATTCTCTTACCTGTTCATACAGAAGCTCAATTTGTTGCGCTTGTTGCAGAATATGTGTGGACATTAAATGGTTCAGCGCAGACATTTCAACCATCTTAGTTTCAGTTTGCTGAGATGCATCGAGAAGACTAGTCAACTCTACCTGAAGGACAAATGCAGCAACAAGCAGTATCAACTTTCACAATGTCTCCAAAATACCCATATGAACTATACTGGACTGCAGGGGCCAGATAACAAGAAGTGTTGTAAAAAGGATCTCTCTGGAATTATTATGAAGGTATACATTTTACAAGGCACAAAATCTTCAACGCAACCAAAAGAATTTTAAAGATGAGATGAATCAAACCTGCTTTGTAAGTGCAATCATAGTGTGACACTAACATTTTGTTTGGTAGAGAGATTCATAAAGTAACGTAAGAGTTATTAAAATAGAGGTAAGGTGATGGAAACCTTAACTTGTTTGAGAGGATGGTAAACTAAATGATCGGTTTTGAAAGGTTGAAGCATTAAAAAATAAAGCAAAGGTATGTAACCCTTCAAAACACTCCAATTCGGAGGGTTAAAAAAGTGAGGTTTATAGAGGTTGATCAAACCTCCAAAACCCTTCTCCATCATTTACTTTACCTTATGACTCTTCCTCCCAAACAAGATTAGAACTCTTGTCCATCCTTAACTTACCTTATGAACCCTTCATCCAAACAAAGCATAAGGTTCATCAAACAGAAAATATGCAGGTTACCTGAAGTGCACGAGTTTCATCATCTAACAATTGCTGCTGAACGGTAAGACGCTCTGATTGAATTTCATTTGGCTCTTGAATCTCTGAATTTTTCATTTTGGATTTATCTTTGGAACTTGGATTTGGCTTTCTTCTTGGTATCCTTTTACTAATAGCATCTTGAAAGCGTTTTGCTCTTAATTGATCAAACTGTGAGGTTACAGCATGGAGTTTCTCGCTGAGAATCAAAACCTGAAATAAAACAAGAAAATGTCTTTCATTTCTTTGCATTGTTAATTCAGTAACATATTGGACAGATGGTTTGCATTCATGCTCCTTTTACCAATATACTTCATAAAACGATTCAAAGAGGAGCTAGTTATACCACACCATGTTTGTGTGCAACAGTATCAGCATTCAAGCTATCAGCCCTAATGCCAAGCCATCCCTTTGTGTTTGCTTCCTCATTGTTTATGCTATTTTTAAGAAGTTCAATTTGTTCTTTACATGCTTTGATAAATGCCATAACCTGCAAAAGATTTGACATCAGGAAATGCATCAAACCGGTCAAATAGAAAACACAGAAGAGACAAGAGAAAACATCTAACAGCAAATGACATATCAATCAAATCACGAACTCAGTTTTTGATCAAAAGAAGTAAATAAGAGATAGCTGTTTGGTAGAATTGGGGTCTGATAAACTCCACCAAAGAGAGAGTACTTACGAAAATAACAAAATTTTACAAGAAAGATCTGTGTTGGGCTTGAGTGACGCTAATGTGGCAATTCCATGAATAATGATATTGACTCATAAAAACCAGAGAAGCGATATAGAAATGCAGAAAAGAGAACCATAACTTGTTCAGAGCTTGGACACCAAAGGGATTAAAAAAATCCTTTTGCATCATTTTGGTAACAAGATTTCATATTGTCATCTGTTATGATGCTACTTTAATTGATATTAAATCAGTTGAAGTGATGTAAATAGATCCGAATAAGACACTAAATACTGATACTAACAGCATTAGTGCAGTGTTGAGGAAATTCATGTTTGCTTTATTTTTTTCATTGATAAGAAATATCATATCTTAAACAAAGAAAGAAATTGTTCATGTGGCCGTTAACGCCACAAAAAGCCATCGATTTTGTGACACATGGTCACCAAAGACCAAAAAAGCAAAGCAAAGCAAAGTAACAATAAATTATCATGGTGCTAAGATAGATTGGTAGAATTTCTCTATCTATCAAGTCCAAATACACAAACTCAAAAATATTATATGATCAAATGATCAAAAACATTTAGTTCGGTTACTGAAATCAATGAAATAGTAAAGATCATGTGTTATCTGGTTACTGCTGAATATCAACACATACAATGGCCAGAATGGAATATGTTCAGAAATTACTTCTTGTTCAATACTATCTCTCTCCTGTTCGGTAGTCCGGTGGAGATCCACATAATCCCTCCGATGTTTCAACATAAATTGTTCCAAAGTTCCGATACTTTCAAGCTGTTAAAAAAGTAACAGTGAAATAACCAAAGAAATCTGTATGTTACATGCACAAACATTTTCACAGAAACCAAACAGTAAATTGACAAGCTTGCTAGGTTAACCATGATTTCACAGCCAATTCCACTTATCTATGGAGTTGTGGCAACAGAAACATACCGTCCTTAGTGCAGCCTTTGTAAAAGGCGAGTGTTGTCGAGGTTTGTGAATAATAAAAGATGCCAATATTGCAGCCAATTTGGACTGTTCAACACCAAAAAACCATAAGAACAACAAAATCAGAAACAATATAAACAATTCACCTCGATATTCAGCATCATTCAAGTGATTTGCCAATTTCAACAAAGAAACAGATATGCTAAACTTGCTTTCCAAACAGAAACAACACATTCAGAAAACCATGGTGCTTTACAAGCACGCAATAGACACTTTTATACTGCTTTCGAACCTAAATAGACAATTCCTATGAAATGGAAACAGTTAAATTCTTTTGACACTTATAAAACTAAAAGACAAGCACATTCTACAATTTTACAGGTAAAGATTCCAGATTGAAATGAAATTCAAAGAGTAAAATCTTACCTCATCGTATCCCAATGAAACCGCAGAGTGTCTAACTGCATCTTTAAAATCTTCGGTTCTATCTCGAACTCTTGCCATCTTTTGACTGTTAACCAGCAATAGTTAATCAAGAACTATAGATGATCTAATCTAATTGGCAACATACTAGCTTAATTGCAAGAAATCCGAGTGTACTCGTTATTAAGTAAATTGCTGGAAGTGTTTCACATTCAGGTTACAATAACAACTCAAAATGACTTGCACACAATTAGAGAAAAAAAAAAGAAAAAAAGCTGGACCAACTCGTAAGATTTGGTGCTATAGCGGCAGTTCGCCGGTGGAGCGTTGTCTTCGGCGGAGAAGATTAAGCAGCAGTCGCCGTTGTCAAATTTGTATATGAGAAGTTGTCGTCGATGGTAAGCGGAGGCAGGCAGCAGATCAGGCGACAATTCATTACTCGATTTGCGCTTTTTGTTCCTTTTATCAGGCTGCTTAGTGGGACTAAGCTTCTCTGACAACAGGCCCATTATTTTGTTTACGATGAGCCCAAAGTTGTGAACTTAAAACAGAACGTTGGCCAACTTTTTTATCTCATACAAACGTGAACACTCGACTTTACCGAGTTTACCAGATTGTGCTGATCGAATCTGTGTGTCAAGAAGGGTATTGAAGTTCAAGAATACGATTCACAGCTTCGCTATTCTCACCAATGGATTGACTTGCAATAAGCAGCTTTGAAGTTGCAGATTCATCATAGTTGTTGAGTAAGGAACTTTCTTCCTTTCTTAATCTGTTAAGTTGAAGTTTTCTTCAAATTCTTTGCAGTTTTCCTGTTTATATTGATTTTTTACTTCAGAACTCTGATAATTTGAAATGGGTAATCCTTCATTTGGATGTATCATTCATATTTCCTGTCCGATCTTAGAAATTTCACGAAAAGAACGGATTTTTTTTGGCGCTTTTGATATTTGATGTTAGTTAATGATTCAAAGCGTTAGTTTTGTAAATGATAAACACATTTCAAGCTACGGTTCAATTTTGATGAGATCAAGAAGGAAACAATAGTGTACAAGGATGCTTTTTGTGTTCGCTTATCCAACATTTTAATGTACTATGTTCTGGGATTCAATTTGAATCCTTTGCTTGGTTGTAAGTTTCTCGACAGGTGAAAAATTACTGTATCCTGTTCTTGGGTTTTATTAATGAGATTGATAATTGATTCTATCATTGTTTTAATACTGATGAGAGCCATAACTTTGTACCTTTATTAGTTTGTATGTTTTGAATTGTTTTCTTTTCTTGTGTAGATTATGGAGAAAGTTGTGTATTCATATTCGTTTTGAATTTGCATGAATGACGAATTTGTTCATATAGGGAAGATGGGTTTGTGGACGTTATTGGAGGGGTTTCTTCTCCTTGCAAATGCACTAGCAATACTAAATGAAGACCGGTTTCTTGCACCAAGAGGATGGAGCTTCTCTGAGTTTTCAGGTGGTCGGACGAAATCCTTCAAGGGGCAGCTTATCGGTCTGATTTATGCAACACAATACATGAGAGTTCCTCTTATGATACTCAATGCCATTTGGATTGTTGTGAAGTTAGTTTCTGGATGATGTCGCAATGGTACCATATGACCATCATCCTTATATTTACATCTGCCAAATTATTTCATATCATGAATGGATTTTTTATTAAATGCGAGAGTAATGCACGTAGAGGCTACGGTGGTTCTTCTGCTTTGTGGGATTATGTTTTATATCTTACACTTTTTGTCTATGAACTTTGTTCCCCTGATAAAGTGAAACGGAAAAAGTTTGTAGAATTCCTATCCGCGACCTGTACTTGCCGATCTTGCATTGTGTTTTGTCCATCAAGATGGCAATTGTAGCTGGCAATTTACTGTTCTGGTTTACGTATAAATGCATTCCTGGTTTTGAATGTTTTTTTCCAAGTCATCCCCTCCCCTTGAGTACTGCTTTAGTTGAACTTTACATTGCCGGTGGATTAATCAATCACCTATTGTTAATAGTTGCAGGATTTAGCTGCTGCTCCAGATTAATGGGCATATCTGCAACTCTAGGAAGAGTTGAACCAGGTTAAAAGTTAAAAGAGTTACCATTTTATTTTGTTTGCTTAGTGGTCTTCATGTTGTATTCGTAGCTTGAAAAGAAACGACAAGTCGCAGAAGCAAGTATTGGAAAATTTTTCCTGACAACGTTCACCTCCTTTTAAGACATTGCTTGATTTCTTCCAGCATTAATATGTAGATACCGTGTTTTTCTTTTCATCAGCTGGTGTTTGTAGAAGATGGCGATGAATTTTTTTTTTTTTTATAACAATCTGGCTAAGGAAAATCATATCAATTGGAAAAGAAGAATTTATGTAGATGACTGGTATGGAACTCTCGTCGGATACCAGATGCAAAATGATAACTAGATGTCATTTAATAATCAAGACTACAGTTTCGGGAAGGTGGGTGCTTAATTGAATCTGTGACCATTCCCTTCATAAATCTGCAAAAACATTGTATGTCTTTGAATCAACAGCAATGAGTCTAAGAGCAGCAACTGCTGCTGCAATGGAGGCAAAACCAAAGAAACAAACATTGAGCCAATGCCAAAGCTTTTGTAAATTGGTCAGTTTGTTCTTTTTGGCTCTCAAGTACATGTGATTAGCAAGAATGAATGTGAGAGGGAAAGTGCTGATTGCTCCTGTCAGGCTCTCGAAATCGCCTAAAAATGGCAAAAGCGCTGATACCAATGTGTTAATTGTTAGGTAGCCACCTCGCACTCCTAATCTAAATGACAAATTGCCAATTGCCAATGCACTGCCTTTGACACCAAACCTAGTGTCCAGAAATTCATACATTGGACTTGCAAAAATCTGCAAGAAAAAGGAGCAGTGAAATTAGTTCAGAAGATTGAAACATGTTGGAAATCAAGCGACAGAAACCTTAAAACAATGGTCCTAAGAAAGTACATGTAAAGCAATGACCGATTGCAGGAATGCAGCAAGATTGGCCATTGTCTTCACCCAGAGTGGACCACTGACGCTGCTAAGTAAATAAGTGGTTGTTTTATTTCCATAAGCCCAGTAACCAATCCACGTAACAGCAAACAAAGGCAAGAGTCCGGCTGTGAATTGGAGGTACAATGCCTTCATCATGTTGCTAACAACTGGTCTCCTTATCGTGGCCTGTCGTCGATCAGTGAATAGTAAAAAACAGAGCATTAGTTAATCTGTAAACCATACAAATCAGACCAACCAAGTCAACTTTTAAACTCACATCAATGATCTAAGTGATTAGCTGAAGATATCATACATTCATATCCATCCATCTTATGTAGGAGGGTATTGACACATGTAGTATTCGTAGATATATAGATGACACAAGAGTATGCCTGTGTTCGGTCAGAAGACGAAAAGTTCGAACTCCTTATGTACCTGTATCTCAGGAAGCATTCCTGTGTTAAATGCAAAGACCAGACTGGCACATCCTCCTATTGATGAAAAGATTTTCCCTGTCGATGATCCTGGAATGCTATAATCCCGAGGTGGTGCCTTTACACCTGCAGTAGCATAGTAATTGGTAGCAACTCAGCAGCATGCTATTGTTTCCATCCAGCGATGTTAGCAGAGCAAGGGAAAAAAATGTACAATCATCAAAATTAAATAACCAGATAGCAAACTGGAGAGGGATGGAGTGGATCAAACATGTCTGAATATAGAATAGTAAGCTGAGGTCGATTACGAATACGAGAAGCAAGCTTCCAGGACTCATGGCATCGAGGGCGCTTCCTGTTTTCGTCCAGGAATGAATGTATTTGTATTATCAGGAGTTAGCTTGTGTTTAACTTACCATCATTGATCGACAGAATAATTGCAACAATGATATATATTAGGCTGAGAACCGTTGAAACGCCCAGCCAAATTCTTAGAGCTGATAAATGTGGAGTCGCAATGGCAAACAAAATACACACCAATCCAGCAATGGCAATGAAGTACGGCAGCTTCATTGCATGGTCATCTCTGTAAAGAACATAGACCGCCTGCATAACAGATACAATTAAATCGGAAAACTGGATAGATTTTCAATTTGCCAAACAATTGACAAAGCTAGTTTTCCTCATTGAACTATTACCTTGAGAGCCTGACCAGCCAAAATGATATAGCCGGTATTAATCATGAAAAGATTAACATATTGCAATCCCCATGTAATAGAATAAGCTTTCTTACCTGCATTAACAAGGTCCAATCAATCATTGGCAATCAAAATCTACTAATGTTTGTATCACTGATCAACTTTTTATAACTGCTTTTCCACTCTTACCGTAAATAAATCCTGCAAGGTCTCTGTATCTGATATGTCTCTTCCCACCATATTCATGGAGCTTGGCAACAAGAGAATTTGCATACAATGATATAGCAGCAGCAATAAGCAAACCAATTACACCAACCACCCAACCTAGAGGAACCATGATAATCCTAGAATATCCCAGTACATAGGCGCTATTGACACCAGTTGTGAGCACAAAACCCACTTGAAACCATGAATCTGTGAATTCCAGAATAGAAACTAATCAATTTAGAAGTAACAATAATTCAAATATCCCATAAGCATTAGGATGATTCTCCTGTCATGTCTGATACATAAGCGACAGGATGGAAACATTTGACAAGATGAGAGAAACCATGAGAATGGTTGATTTTCTGATTCATTATCCAACATCAGTTATATAATCCCAGAAAGAAAAACAAGAAAGATTCAAATTTGATGTTAAAAAGGGTAATTAAAACCTGAAATTATAAGCAAGAACACAATTTCACAAGAATCCCATATCATTAAAACCGTTAAATCTGGGGGGAAAAACACAAAAAATGTATAGAGAAATCCCAGAATATAATTAACAGAAACTAAACATAACCCAATACAGAAGAAATAATAATAATTCATTGAAATAGGAAAAAAGAACAAACCACTGCTTATCTGGTGGGCAGTCTCAGGAATCTCAACAGCGGCCTTTTCTTCATCATGAACTCTCCTTTGCCAGGAAGAAGAATCTTCTCTATCACCATCCATAACTATTCTCTGTTCTTGATGTCGGTAATCGTGATTAGGAATGTTATTAAGATTACAATTCTGCATCCCCTGTGCCAAGAGAGACAACCTCTCTTCTTCTTGTTCTTGTTGCTCAATAACTAGATTATTCCCGACGGTAGCCAGCGTTCCTCCTCTATATATATAGCTCTCTGAATCAAGAACAGAATCGAGAAGGTGTCAAAAGCAGAGGAGAAATAAAAGTTGCCCACTTTTACTTAAAGGATAATGGATTCTTAGATAATGGATTCTTAGAGCACTACGTATGTTATGATAGATTCTTTGGAATCATGAACTTGAATTTCTATCTCAGTGATGTAATTGGAGATGGGATCATCGTCCTTTCTTTCTTGGTTTTGATGCAAAGCAATCAATACTTTATACTTGGTATTATTGATTTTCTTCCAATAAATCAGAATTAGTCAAAAAATAGTACCATTTTTTCGTTATCACAAATTTCCAAAAATCACTCCTATTTTCATTTATTATTGTCATTGAATCATGTAATTAAAAAATAAAAAAAATGAATATTTATTAATTTTGTAATAATAGAAAGTATTTCATATTTAATATTTAATAAGGCAGTATGCAATAGTTGTTGGATGAACATTTGGTCAAATTAAAAAAATAGAATTAAATATTTTTTAATTTGAAATTTTGGAAATCAGAGTAAATTAAACTTTGATTCAATTTTATTTTTTTATTATTTTAATTTTTAAATAAAAAATTTTAATTTTTTAAAACTAAATCAAATATTTTTAAATTCAAATTTTTAAAATTGAATTAAAGTAAATTTATAGATTCAATTTGATTTCTCAATTCAAATTGAAATGAGCTCACACCTAATAATATAAAAAATTAAATTATATATAATTAAGTTCATACTCATTATTAACATACAAAAAATTTAGATAATATCATAAATTTATATAATAAATCATATGTTATCAAGTTTTATTTATTAATTTTTTAATTTAATTTAATTTTTTATAAATTTATCATATAATTTTAAATTATATAAATTATTTTATGTTAGATGTATGAAATTAATTCATAATATATAAATTATTGAAATGATGATTTTTTTTTTTTGGAAAGGTTTAAAATTTGTCATAATATTGAAAATATATAAATAAAAAGGTGGTCGTGAGTCATAGATAGTGGTTGGGAAGAGGGATTGGGTTAGAAGTTGTGCCGAATAAGTAGCCATGAGTGATGTGTCATTGTCCTCTCTCGGTACCGTAAAATTCTCACCATTGCATTTATTCATAGGATATTTTCAGAAGTAGCAGGTGCCAAATCTTTTTTCTTAATTTTGCCAACTATCATATCAATTTACAAAAATACTAAATTTTTTAAGTATCATATCAATTTAAATTTTTTTAAATATCATATCAACTTAATATATATATAATATTAATTCAAAATTTCATGAGATTTTGTTAACTAAATACGATCCTAATTAAATATAACTACATAAAATAAAATATAATTTACCAATTAAATACAATCTTAATAAAATATAACTACATAAAATAAATATAATTTAAATCATCTCATTATATTATCAATAAAAAATATATTAACATAAATTATAAAATATGTAAAAATATTTTTAAAAATCTGATTTTAATAATAAATTCTTTTAAATCTATTTTTTATTAAAATATTTTTTAATAATAAAACATATTTCTAATAATAAAAAAATATTTTTATTTTTAATAATAAAAAATATTTTACAGTTTTCATTTTTGATATTCTTTAATTTTTTATTTTTTAATATATAATATATTACTTTCTACAAAAATATTTTGATAAATATTAAAATATTCATATAAAAATTATTAAAATAAATTATATATTCATATAAAAAAGTGAAATTTTTTAAAAATCTGATTTTAATAATAAATTCTTTTAGATCTATTATTTTTATATAAAAAATTTTTTAATAATAAAAAATATTTTTATTTTTTAATAATAAATGATATTTTTTATTTTTGATATTTTTTAATTTTTTATTTTTTAATATATAATATATTACTTCTTATAAAAATATTTTTTAAAATTTAAAATTATTAAAATATAAACGTATGTTTTTAAAAAATTATATTATTTTAAAAATTATAATTTACAATTTTAGTTTCCAAATATAAATTTTAAATCCTTTCAATACGTATTACGTATATGATACCTTTTTCAATAAAATTTAAATTATTTACAATATTTTTTAAAATTTCATATTTTTGAAAAATATATTTTTATATTTTCATAATTTTTGAAAGATTTTAATATTTTTTGTAAAACAATCATATTAAATCATGATTAAAACATTTTTCAAAGAATGTACATATTTCCTATAACTTCAAATTTTAAAGAAACATATATTTACAATAAATTTTATGAAAAATAATATTTAATATGTAAGAGTTTACTACAAGTATATGATAGGTATACAAAACGTTTACAAATTATATTTTGTACGATTTCAAATTTTAAAGAAACAAGTGTTTACAATATATTTTTCGAAACATAATATCTGATATGTAAGGGTTTACTACAAATATATGATAGGTATACATGAAGTATACAATAGGGATACAAAAGGTTTACAAATTATATTTTGTACGATTTTGAATTTTAAAGAAACATGTATTTACAATATATTTTACTAAACGTAATATCTGATATGTAAGGGTTTACTACAAGTATATAATAGGTATACAATAAATATATAATAAAGATACAAAAGGTTTACAAATTATATTTTGTATGCCTTTTAATATCAAAGATACATGTATTTACATCATATTTTATGAAATATAATAACTAATATGTAAGGATTTACTATAAGTATACGATAATTATACAAAAAGTATACAAAAGGTTTTAAAAATTATATTTTTTACGAGTTCAAAAAAAATCAGAGATACAAATATTTACAGTATATTTTATAAAACTAGAGTTTCTTAACGTGCGTTGCACGTTAGGATAAATTTTTTGACCCGTCATTTATAATAATTTTATATTTTATGTTTTCAAATTTTTTTGACCCATCATTTATAAGGATTGTATACTTATTTAAAATATTGTTTATATAATGTTTTCATCTATTTTTTTATAAAAAATGAGAGCAAATATTAATATTAATTAGCATAATATTAAATTAAATTTTATATAATTATCTTGTTAAATTTGAAAAATGTATAC
>CANYBF011189350.1:0-17522 GCA_948192965.1 Dalechampia spathulata | reverse complement strand
TGAAAAAGCACATAAAAGCCTTTGCTCTAAGCTATGAAGACATGCCAGGTGTCGACAGATCCATTGCAGAACACAGGATTCCTACCAAGCCAGGGTTCAAGCCAGTCAAATAGAAACTACGGTGCCTTCGACCAGAGTGGGCACAGAAAGTCAAGGAAGATGTCCAGAAGCAGTTGGATGCCAAATTCCTTAAGGTGGTTGACTATCCAGAATGGTTGGCCAATGTGGTTCTGGTTCCCAAGAAAGATGGCAAGGTCAGAGTCTGCATAGACTACAGGGATTTGAACAAAGCATATCCAAAGGATGACTTTCCTTTGCCTCACATCGACATACTGGTCGATAGCACAGCTGCTAGCGCTATGTATTCCTTTACTGACAGATTCTCGGGGTATAACCAGATCCTAATGGCAGTTATAGATAAGGTGAAGACAGCTTTCATCATAGAATAGGGGACCTACTACTACAAGGTCATGCCCTTTGGCTTAAAGAACACAGGTGCTACCTACTAGCGAGCTGCAACAACACCGTTACATGATTTAATCCACAAGGAAGTCAAAGTCTATATGGATGACATGATGGTGAAGTCTCCCACCAGAGAAGAGCATCTAGTTGCTCTAGAGAAATTTCTCACACGTGTTGAGAAATACGGACTAAGGTTGAATCTGAAGAAATGAACATTTGAAGTGACGTCTGGCAAGCTGTTGGGTCACATTATCAGTCAGAGGGGTATTGAAGTGGATCCTGACAAAGCAAAGTCGATCATTGAAATGCCTATTCCCAGAACTGAGACAGAAGTTAGGGGATTCCTGGGACAGCTCCAGTACATCAGCAGATTCATCACCAAGCTCACAACCATGTGTGAGCCCATTTTCAAGCTCTTAAGGAAGAACCAGCTTATGGTTTGGGAAGAGAACTGCCAGTTCACATTTGAGAGGGTCAAGCATTACCTCTCCAACCTGCCAATCCTACAATCGCCTCGGCCGGGGAAACCACTACTACTCTATCTAGCCTTAGAAGAGGAGTCAGTGGGTGCTATGATGGCTCAAGAAAATGATGTTGGAGTCGAGCACGCTATCTACTATTTGAGCAAGAAGCTACTATCGACATAGTGCAAATACAGCACTGTTGAGAAGCTATGCATGGCTATGGTCTAGGTCACTAAGAAACTCAGACATTACTTCCAGTCGTACCTAATACAGGCAATCTCTAAGGTTGATTCTATGAAGTATTTGTATGTTGCTCCTTCGTTAGTAGGAAAACTCTCCAGGTGGCTGATCCTATTGTCAAAGTTCGATGTGCAATACGTCACTACTAAGGTGATTAAAGGTAGAGCAATTGTAGAGTTCTTAGCATCTAGGTCAATGGATGATTCTGAGACTTTTGAATTGGACTTCCAAGATGAGCACTTGGGGGCAGTTGATGTCCAGAAATGGCAATTGCACTTGGACGGCACAGTCAACAAAAGGGTTGTAGGTGTAGGAGTTGTGCTAATCACTCCTGAAGGTAAACTAATGATGCTTTCAAAATGGTTGAGTTTCTCAGTCACTAACAACATGGCTGAGTATGAAGCATATCTTTTCAGGCTAGAAGCATTGCTAATGGTCGGTGCCCCAGATGTACAGGTCTTTGGTGATTTGATGCAAGTCATTCATCAATCCACGATAGAGTGGGAAGTCAAAGAGGAAAGGCTCAAGCCTTATGCTGAATACATGAATCTCATGGTCCACAATTTCAGCTCCTGCCAATTTATTCACATGCCGCATGAAGAGAATCAGATGGCCGATGCTTTGGCTACACTGGCTTCAGTTTGTGAGCAACCATAGAGTCAAGCTCAACATATGATTATTGAGTAGTCAAGGATCCCTTGCTATTTTGGGGAACGGGTTATAACGCTAGACCCATCAGATGAAATCCCATGGTACACAGACATCATGAACTTTTTGAAGACTGAAACTTACACAGAAGAAGCCAACAAAACTGATAAGCTAGCTTTACGCAGGTTAGCGGCCAACTTTACCTGGCATCAGGGTGTTCTCTACAGAAGAACAATAGATGGTCTATAACTTTGATGCATATCGGGGAAAGAAATTGAGTCAGTCATGGAAACGGTACACACTGGTGTATGTGGGTCCCACATGAACTGATTAATGCTTTACAAAAAAATCCTACGTCAAGGATACTTCTGGCTCACTATGGAGACTGACTGCATATAGTTTGTACAGAGATGCCATGAATGCCAGATTCGTGGAGACTTGAGTCACTTACCACCAGTCGAATTATAGAATTTAGCAATGCCTTGGCCATTCTTAGCCTAGGGAATTGACATCATAGGTGAGATCCATCCTAACACATCTAATGGACATCAGTACATACTGGTAGCCATTGATTACTTCTCTAAATGGGTGGAGGCAGAATCCTATGGTAAACTGGGGGGGCAAGATAGGTTGCCAAGTTCATAGAGAAGAATCTCATATACCGATATGGGGTGTCGCATCATTTGGTGTCAGACAATGGAGTACAGTTCCAAGCCCAAGTTGCAGACTTGCTGGAAAAATATGGGATTGAGCATCATCGATCCTCTCCGTATCGTCCTCAAGCTAATGGGGCAGTTGAAGCGGCTAATAAGATGATCAAGCGGATCTTAGCCAAAATGGTACAAACCTACAGGGACTGGCATGAGCAGTTACCATTTGCCTTATGGGGTTACAGAACCACTATAAGGAGTCCCACGGGTGTTACCCCCTACTCTCTGGTTTATGGGACAGAAGCCGTATTACCGGTTGAAGTGGAGCTGAAATCACTTCGGGTCATTCAAGAATCTCAGTTGCCAGAAGCTGAATGGAAAAGGGCCAGGTATGAGCAGCTAGTCACTATTGATGGCCAATGTATTCAACAGAAAGGTTAAACCTGTAGCCATACAGGAAGGCGATCTGGTGTTGAAGTAAGTTAGACTGGATATTCATGATCCTCGCAGAAAGTTCAAGCCCAACTGGGAAGGCCCATTCCTAGTTAAGAAAATCCTCTCCAAAGGGGCTGTTCGCATCTCAGATTTGGAGGGTAATGAGTTCTCAGAACCTGTCCACCTTGACCGGCTGAAGAAATATTTTGTCTAGAGCAAAGGGCAAAAGAAAAATAGCAAAATAAAGATAAAAAGCCTGGTGAGCTGAAAACCTGCATAGGCGGTTCACGCAAAAGTTAAGGCAAAAGAGCATTCACTCGATGAGTTGAAAATCCACTTGGACAACTCATGCAAAACTTAGAGCTCTTAAAAGCAAAAGGAGAGCGTTAAAATAATTAATCAGAAAATCTCACATGAGGCTGGTAAATAATAGAGGTTGAGTCTGATGCGCATCTGGAACTTCTGTGTTAGGTTTAACATTTTCATGTAAATGTTTTAATCTCACTAATGCAAATGGAATACATGTTCATAAACTTAGCCTTAAGTGATACTAGTTGCAAACACAAAGCATTCTCATCCTTTATTATATGTTATTGCTTAACAATATCTGATAGTATAGGATTCAAGCTTGGCGCAGCACCCACAGCTTGTACTCATCATCAGTGGCAAGTCCAGCTCCGAGAATCTCCACTAGGGCTATCTGGCAGCGAGGCCAGGTCCTCTCCACATGCTTTATAAAGTGAGGCACCAGCCTTCCTCCTTCAAACTCTATCAGCCGAGGTATGGTCTGTCGTTGGCCATACTGCCGGTAGATCCTAGCAGGACTGTAGTGAGTAAACACCTGAATCCCAGCAGAGGGATACAATCTATGTAGGTCATTACAGTCATGTGCTGTATGTGCCACCAAGGACAGCTCCATCTGATCTCGCTCTCAGGTCGAGTCCCCATCCATTCGATCCAGCCTTAGAATGACATTATCCTTGCCTTGCCAAAAGCATAGCCCCTCCGCATGTAGCTATAAGGAAGGTATCTCTGTGGGTTCCCTGCTGGTGGTGCCAGGATCCCAAGCTTCTCCTGAATCCAGATCTGTAATAAAAGAAAATAAAAATAAAAGCTCGCTGAGTTGAAAACCTTGCAAAAGGCTGCTCAGGCAAAAGTAAGAGCGACCCGTTGAGCTGAAAACCCAAGGGGACAACTTAGGCAAAATTTAGGGTCTGAAAACAAAAGCAGAAGCCCGATGAGCCAAAAACCTTACAAAAGGTGACTCATGCAAAAGCCAGGGCAAAAATATAAAGTTTCTAAGTTGAAAATCTGCAAAGGCAGCTTCGAATTCTCACCTGTAAAAGAAGCAGACTACCACTAAAGCGCTCAGACTGTCCATGCTTCACTTTGTCCAGACCAAGGATTGTCTCCATAATGATCATGGGAAAAGAGGTCCGACCCTCCATAATGTAGTCTATCACAGGCCTAATCAACAGGTCTCTGTGGCCGGATGGATCGATGAACAGAAATTACGCCTGCAATCCAAAACCAGCTACCCTCAGCCATGATGAGTCTTCCACAGATTTCTGACCGCATAGCCGGAAAAGGGCAAAAAAATCTATAGAGCCGTCTGTAGTCAAAAGAGATCCTGCCTCTAACGGGCTAACATCAAAAGCCATGATCAGATATGAGAACGTATCTCCAACGGGCACTAGCACTGTCAGCATTGCCGTCATCCTACAGGTAACCCCGAGGATGGCAACAAACTCCTCGTACATTGGACATAACTCTACATGCCCGAACAGGAATATGTGAACCTCTGGATCCTAAAACTGCACAGCAGCGTGTAGAAAAGCATGGTTAATTGAGACTTGCTGGAAGGTTCTCAGGTATTGGATTCTGATCTCACTTAATCGACTCCACTCATCATTTCCCCAACGGTGGGAAAGAACGCGGAAGGCTGATAATGATTGCTGAGTCATTGTATATCTAATTTCTGCAAGGAAAAGTAGATGAGTTATGTTGTGCTAATAAACAAATAAGCATAGTGTATTTATAAGCAGCAAATAGCATTGGATTCCATTGTCAAATTCAAAAGACACACAGTACAAGCCTTTGTCTATTTTTACAGTCTGTACGTAACAACCCTAGCATACTAGGCACACAATGCCAGTCTGTAAATGCATTATCTTATTCTAGCATAAAAACTACAGATTTCTGATGCCATGCATATGGAAGCCTAACGTCGCATCGCCTCTATACATCATCCTCCCCGGAGCGATCATCCTTAGGACTGGGGCTATCCATAACCTCAATATTGTAACGCTCTAGACGTACCGTCAGACGTGCAATCTCTTGATCCCTCTCCTCTATCATCCAAGCGAAATGATCACACTCCTCTCGCTCCACTTGCCTGTTGGACTGCAAGCATGAACATATAGGCATATAAGTCATGCATTCATGCATTTCCATGCAAAAGCATTTCATAACAGGTACTCACCTGGGCATCCAACATCTCAGACATGTGGTAGCGGCGCAGCCCTATCAACAGCCTTGAAGCATCTGCTATGGCATCTCGAGGCACCTGGAAGATCAAAATGCATGTCAGACCATCGAAGTTCAAAGTATGGCAAAACAAGCATACTCACATAGGTCGTATGTGGAGGATCAAACTCAATCTCGTTCCTCGCTGGTACTGGGTAAGAGGTCTCATAAGGATGACCCGTCTTGTCATAAGTGAAGACCATGGGGTTCTGTGGCCACATCAGCTGACCTTCTATAAAATCTGATGGATGCCTATATCCTGGGGGAACTTCTGGGTTACCTGACATTGACACCGGTGGGACAGCATCAAAAATTTAGGTATTTTTCCTAGACTATTTCAATACTAATTTCACTAACAAATTATTTTCCTATGTCCAGCAAAGACAAAAAATTGATCCAGCAAATGATCAAAAGCAATCAAGCCTTTGACTTCTAGCCAAGCCGTTGACCAGACAATGTTGCATTCCGACAGAGGGTCCTAAATGCAGACTTTGGAGACAGATAACACTTACTTGATGGTGCGAGAATAAGATCTGACGGTTGATCACTTAGACCCTACAAAAGGTCACCTCTGGTTTCGCTGTAGAACCGCTCGATCCAGCAGAGAACACAGAGTCAAGCCCTTGACATCAAAACCCTAACGCATAGGCATCTGAATGCTGACTTCAGATGAATTACTAGCAAGGAAGCCATCGATCTCGCAGTGACCACCGGTCAACCTTGATCGGAATAGCCTGAACGCTGGGCCCCCAGTTATGAAGCTAAGGTATTTACTGGTCAAAACCATCGACCAGGAATGTCAGAGACCCAACAGAGTATCCTGAAAGCCATTTCAGAGATATCTGGCATTTACATGATGGTGCGAGAATAGACCCAGCAGATGGTCGTCCAGGCCCGCAGTTGACCACACGATCCAGCAATGATCACAGAGCCAAGCCTTTGGTTTCTAAATCCTAGTGCATAGGCAACTGGATACCAACTCCAGATGATTAACTCGTGGCATTGCCATCAGTCCCATTGGTGACCATTGATCAGCCTTGGTCATCTAGCCCGAGCACCGGGCTCCCATTAGCAGAATTAGGATCAGTAGGTCAGCATTGATCTTCTAGCCCGAGCACCGGGCTCCCAGTGGCAGAATTGGGATTTAAGCCTCAACGCGAGCACCCCTACGAGTCAGGTATGCTTCCTACTCCTTATGAAAAGTCATGTTATGATCAGATCGCATTTTGACGACCTAGGCGTGTGTCATCTTAAAATGATCCTGATCAGGGGGCAAACTGTTGACCCTGACTTTTCACGCTTGTACAGTCCCGGGTTTTGTTGATTCGGATGGGTTTCAGTCCCCGATATCGACCCCAATTATGCACATAGGCCTCTATGTCTTCCTCTGTGTATTCTGGTGCATAGAACACCTCAGAGCTGGTAGGGCCCACCATGGCGCCTGGCGAGACTCGCCATCTATTCTGAGTGCTCTGTACGCATAGAATACACTTCACTGTTGCTTGCATAAGGCAAACCACCTGAAATGCAAAGTATTACGTTTTTGGCCCTATGCACTATTCATCATGAATAGTGCATAGGTGGGGCCCGCCAAACAAAAATGGGGTCCACAGCCCCTAATAATCCATTCTGTGTATTCTGTACTTACAGAATACCTTTTACAGTTGCCTTACGCAAGGCACAACGCTTGGCATCGTAAATGCCATCTTCTGGACCCACTACGCTATGGGGCCCACCTAGGGCATTAATGGGGCCCGCAGCCTCTATTAGCCTATTCTGTATATTCTATACTTACAGAATACATTTCACACCTGCCTACACGTGGTAGGATATACAGAATGCAAAATATTGCATTTTGAACCTAGGTCACTATTCATTATGAATAGTACACTAATGGGGCCCACTACCCCTATTGGCCTATTTTATGTATTCTGTACTTAAAGAATACATCTTGTTGCTGCCTTACATAAGGTACACTCCGTGGCATTCTGAACGCCACATTTCTAGGCTCACCGCGCTATGGGGCCCGCTAAACACTAGTGCGGCCCACTTCCCACTATAGTTCACTCTGATGCATTCTGTACGCACAGAACGCATCCTACTTGCTGCCTTACTTGAAGCAAAATACTTGGCATGCTTTTTGCCACTTCTTGGGCCCTTTTGTGCTGAGGGGCCCACCAGGGTGCTATTCATCATGAATAGTACATAGGTGGGCCCACCACCCGACTTTGCCAAATTTGAGTGTTTTAAACACACAGAACACATTTTCACTAGTGCCTACACGAAGCATGACCCACGACATCCCGTATGCCACATTTTGGCCTTAATGGGCCCAAAATGGGCCCATTAAGCAAAACTCGATGTTCGGGGCCGAATTTGAGAAAACTTATAACTGCAAAGTTTCTTGGAATGTCGATTGCACTTCGGGTGATATATGGTACACATTCAGTTTTGCCCGTACGAGCCAGCGCACATAGGGTAAAAATGCAATGTGCAGTGCACATCGCCCTATGTGCACCACACGTTGCATAGTAAAGATGTTTGGTCGGTAGCCTTCTCGGGACCAAATTTGGAAAAAATTTGTTCTGCAAAGTTGTTCCTCACATTGAATAATGCTTATAGGCTCGGGGTGCACGTCCCGAAGCAACCACAATGGGCCCCACACGATGGGTCAAAACTGGCGCTCATAACTATATAATTAGGCTGATCGAATTAGTAGTGGAGTTTATAGTTCTTGATATACCAATATCATTTGCATTGCTATTGGGCCAACCATGGTTCCATCCCTTAGAAGGTGTCCCATCCACCTTGCACTAAAAGATCAAGTTTCCACATAACGAGTGTGTGGTTACCATTGCATCTGATGATGAAGTTGCCTTAGCCTGCATCAGGGAAGATGTCCCTCTCATGACTGGTTTTCAGATCACCGCTATCAGAGAGCTTGAATCATACTCGTACCAACTGAGTCCTACAATGAAGAGGATGATGCAAATGATGAACTTTATGCCTGACAAACGTTTGGGCCGATACCAGCAGGGTCTAGTAGAGTTTGACATCTTTACAGCCATGTAGGAGGAGAGGTATTACATTGGGTTCAATCCCTAAACTTCGGACAAGCCAGAAGAGTGTAAGATAATTATCTTCATCCAACGAGAGACACAGCATGACCATCCCTCCGAGTTGCCTAACTCATATGACTTCTTTAACTAGTATTTCACCATCTTTAGTGATGTCTGTGATCTATCAACCTTAACAGCAGTTAGGAAGACCACTGCCACTTCTTACACCATCAACCGTAATTATGCTTTTAGATCTTTGGTGATGTTATTGATCTCACCACCGGCCACCTGGAACCAGAAATTACTACAGTCACTGCACTGGGAGCCAAGCTGCAGAGCTTGGACATGGAGGACCTGCTACTGCCAAAGGTCTACGAAGACATTGCTACTTTGGTGGATAGCACCTTTGAGGAGTTACTGTATGAGGGCGTTGATGTCCCAATTTCTATTTTATTTGATGATGATGTAATTCCATCTAAATATAATGCCACAAAGAATAACTTTTCTTATGTTTATGATGTGTATTTTGATGGCATTATGCATGAACATGAGCATTACATGAGCATTTTTGACATTAATGCATCATGCATTGAAAATGTTAACATTAACACAGATGACAAGCCTTGTCTACTCTATGTTACATCAGACTTAACCTCTGAAGAGAGAACATAAATAATTAGCATACTAAAAAAGCATTTAAAAGCCTTTGGCAGTTAAGTAGATATGTTGGGTGTCGACTGGACCATTACAGAACATAAAATTCCAACCAAGCCTGGGTTTAAGCCAGTTAAGTAGAAGTTGCATTGCCTTCAACCAAAATAGGCTCAGAAGGTTAAAGAAGATATCCAGAAGCAGCTGGATGCCAAATTTCTTGAAGTGGTTAACGACCCTGAATGGTTGGTCAATGTGGTTCTGGTTCCTAAGAAATATAGCAGGGTCAGGTTTTGCGTAAACTACAAAGATCTAAACAAAGCATGCCTAAAGGATGGCTTTCCTTTACCTTATATCGATATGCTAGTCGATAGCGCAGCTACTAGCATTATGTATTCCTTTACTGATGGATTTTCTGGGTACAAACAAATCCTAATGGTTATCGCTGATAAGGTGAAAATAGCTTTTATCATAGAATGGGGGAACTATTACTATAAGGTTATAACCTTTGGCTTGAAAAATGCAGGTGCTACCTATCAGAGAGTTGCAACAACCCTGTTGCATGATTTAATCCATAAGGAGGTTGAAGTCTACGTAGATGACATGATGGTGAAATCTCTTATCAGAGGAGAGCATTTGGCTACTCTCGATAGATTTCTCACACTGGTTGAGAAGTATAGACTCAGGCTGAATCCAAAGATATGCACATTCAGGTGATGTCTAGCAAGCTGTTAGGTCAAATAATCAATCAGAGGGCTATCAAAGTGGATCCAGATAAAGCAAATCAATCTATGAGATTCCTATTCCCAGAATTGAGACCAAAGTCAAGGGATTCCTGGGACAGCTCTAATACATTATCAGATTCATTGCCAAGCTCACTACCATGTGTGAACCCATTTTCAAGCTTTTAAGGAAGAACTAGCCTTTAGTTTGGGATGAGAACTACCAGTTCACATTTGAGAGGGTAAAGTATTATATTTCTAACCCACTGATCCTACAACCACCTCGGTCAGGAAAACCATTACTACTCTATCTAGCCTTAAAAGAAGGATCAGTGGGTGCTATGATGGCTCAAGAGAATGAAGTTGGAGTCAAACACGCCATCTACTACTTGAGTAAGAAGCTGTTGTCGACAGAATGTAAGTATAACACTGTTGAGAAGTTATGCATAACTCTGGTCTGGGTCACTAAGAAACTCAGATATTACTTTCAATCATACCAGGTTTAGGCAATCTCCAAGGTCAATCCTATGAAGTGCTTGTATGAAGCTCCTTCACTGGTAGGGAAACTCTTTAGGTGGCTGATCCTGTTATCAGAGTTTGATGTGCAGTACATCACTACGAAAGGTGATCAAAGGCATGGAAATTACTAAATTCTTAGCATCCATGCCAATGGATGACTCTGAGACCTTTGAACTGGAATTCTCATATGAGCATTTGGGGGTAGTTGATGTCCAAAAATGGCAGTTGCACTTTGACGGCATGATCAATAGAAGAGGTGCAGGTATAGGGGTTGTGTTAATCACTCCTGAAGGTGAACTGATTATGCTTAAAAAGTGGCTGAGCTTTCCAGTCACTAATAATATGGCTGAATATGAAGCATGTCTATTTAAGCTTGAATCATTGCTAATGATCGACACCCAACATATTGAGATATTCAGCGATTCGATGCTTATCATTCATCAATCCATGACCAAGTAGGATGTCAAAGAAGAAAGGCTCAAACCTTATATTGAGTATATGAAGCCCATGGTTTACAATTTCATCTCATGCCAATTTATTCATATACCATGTGAAGAGAATCAGATGGTTGATGCTTTGGCCACACTGGCCTTAGTTTGTGAGCAACCGCAGAGTCAAGTTTAGCCTGTATTCATCAAGCAATCAAGGATTCCTTACTATGAATGAGAACGGGTTCTGGTGCTAGACCAGCAAGACAGGATCCCATGGTACTCAGATATTATGAATTTTCTTAAAATTGGTGCTTATCCAGAAGAAGCCAATAAGACTGACAAGCTAGCTCTATGTAGACTGGCAGCTAGCTTTACCTAGCACTAGGGTGTTCTCTACACAAGAATAGTTGATGGTTTACAACTTTGATGCATATCGGGGAAGGAGATCAAATCAGTCAAACAGACAGTACATGCTGGTGCATGTAGGTCCTATATGAATGGATTCGCTCTTTACAGGAAGATCTTACACTAAAGGTATTTCTGGCTAACTATGGAGATAGACTACATATAGTTTGTACAAAGATGTCATGAATGCCAGATTCACGAAGAGTTGAATCACATACCACCAGTCGAATTACAGACCTTGACAACGCCTTGGTCATTCTCAGCTTGGGGAATTAACATTATGGGTGAGATTCATCCTAACACTTCTAAAGGACATCGGTACATATTGGTGGCTATTGACTACTTCTCTAAATGGGTGGAGGCAGAATCCTACGGTAAATTGGGGGCAAAGCAAATTGCCAAATTTATAAAGAAAAATCTCATATGCCGATATGGGGTACCACATCACTTAGTGTCTCATAATGGAATGCAGTTTCAAGGCCAAGTGGTTGGCTTACTAGAAAGATATAAGATCGAGCATAATCGATCTTCTCCGTAATACCCTCAAGCCAATAAGGTAATTGAAGTGGTTAACAAGATGATCAAGCGAATATTAGCCAAGACAGTGCAGAATTACAAAGATTGGCATGAGTAGTTACCATTTGCCTTATGGGGTTATCAAACCACTATAAGGAATCCTATGGGTGCTACCCCCTACTCTCTAGTTTACGGGACAAAAGTTGTGTTACTAATTGAAGTGGAGCTAAAGTTACTTTGTGTTATTCTGGAATCTCAGTTACCGAAAGCTGAGTGGAAAAGGGCTAAGTACAAACAGCTGGTTACTATTAATGAGAAGTGGCTGAAGCCTCTCTATCATCTACAGCTTTATAAGAAGTGCATGTGTGAACACTCTATTTTCACCCCTACAAAGCTAGCTGGGTTGCCTACTTCAGACACATATTGCAACTTGTTCCAGTATCAGAATGGCTTGATACAAGTTCCCATTCTCAAGAGTAAGTTACATACATGAATTTTGCATGTTCATTTGCCATTTGGGTACACTGTTTGCTCCCTGTTTAGCCCGTGAAAAATGGCTGCCAATCACAAATTTCCAGCATAGCCTACATAAGCTGGCTGGGTTACGTATTTCGGGCATGTATTATGACTTGTTTCGGTATTGGAATGGCTTGATACAAGTTCCTATTCTCAAGAGCAAGTTGCATACATGAATTTTGCATATTCATTTGCCATTTGGGCATACTGTTTGCCCCCCATTTGGCCCATGTAAAATGGCTTCCAATCACAAATTTCTAGCACAACCTGCACAGGCTGGCTGGGTTACCTACTTCAGGCACGTATTGTGACTTATTCCGATATCAGAATGGCTTCATACAAGTTCCCATTCTTAAGAGAAAGTTGCATACATGAAATTTGCATATTCATTTTCCATTTAGGCACACCATTTGCCCCCTGTTTGGTACGTCCAAAATGGCTGTCAGTCACAGATTTCTAGAATAGCCTGCATAGGCTGACTGGGTTGCCCACTTCGGGCATGTATTGTGACTTGTTCACATATTAGAATGGCTTGATACAAGTTTCCATCTCCAAGAGTAAGTTGCATACATGAATTTTGCATATTCATTTGCCATTTAGGTACACCATTTGCCCCCCGTTTGGTCCATCTAAAATGGCTGCCAGTCATAAATTTCCAGAACAGCCTGCATAGGCTGACTGGGTCACCCACTTTGGGCATGTATTGCAACTTGTTCCCATATCGGAATGGCTTAATACAAGTTTCCATCTCTAAGAGTAAGTTGCATACATAAATTTTGCATATTCATTTACAATTTAGGCATACCATTTGCCCCCCGTTTGGTCCATCCAAAATGGCTGCCAGTCACAGATTTCCATAACAGCTTGCACAGGCTGATTGGGTTGCCCACTTCGGGCACGTATTTTGACTTGTTCCCATATTGGAATGGCTTGATACAAGTTTCCATCTCTAAGAGCAAGTTGCATAGATGAATTATGCATATTCATTTGCTATTTAGCCACACCGTTTGGCCCCCGTTTGGCTTGTACAAAATGGTTGTCCATCATGTTTTAGAACATTATCCCACATTGCCAAGCCTAAGGGTACCACCCCTCCTAAGGCTACTATAAATACAAGGGTAAGCCTTCTTCTAAGACACATAATATATCATATAAATGATACACAATATCATATAAAGGATATAACTTAAGTAAAATTTTAATTAGGTTTAATGACTAATTAAATTTTTACTAAAATCCTAAGCTTTTGGGAATTTGGGGGGAACGACTTCTAGTACTGGTAAGTCATTTCTTCCTTTGACTTTTTAAGCTAATTTAGCTTTTCTGCCATGTTTAGCTTATTTTCTTAATTTAGTTTTACTGCCATATTTAGCTTGTTTTATTTAGCTTTACTGCCATGTTTAGCTTTTTTACTATGCTATGTCATATGCCATTATGCCATGTCATATGCCACATCATATGCTAATATGTCATGTCATATGCCACATCATATGATACTATGCCACGTCATATGATACTTTTCCATGTCATCATCCATGTCACATGTCATACACCATTAAGCCATATCATCATGCCACGTCATATGCTTATATACCACGTCACATGTCATATGCCACTATGCCATGTCATACACCATTATACCATGTCACATGCCATTATGCCATGTCATCATGTCGTGTCATATGCTAATATACCATACCACGTGCCACATCATATGCTAATATACCACGTCACATGTCATACACCATTTATGCCATGTCATCATGCCACATCATATGCTAATATACCATATCACATATCATAAGCCACTATGCTATGTCATCATGTCACATGCCATTATGCCATTTCATCATGCCACATGTCACGTTATCATATCACATGCAGCATCACCATGTTATAGGCTATTATACCATGTTACATGCCATATCATCATGTCATATGTTATTATGTCATGTCATATGTCATATGTCATATGTCATTATGCCATGTCATCATGCCACATGTCATGTCATCATATCGCATGCCACATCACCATGTCATATGTCACATACCACATCATCATGTCATATGTTATTATGTCATGTCATCTTACATTCATCATACTTGGGCTCTTGATTCGTGCTTTTACATGGCATAGAATTAGTCGATCAAGTCCTAAATTTCATTTGCTATTAACGATTTTGCTTATTTATTTGCATTTTCACTCATGCTACCTGAAGTAGAAATTTCCCGAGGAGGTTGAGACATTACTAAATGTCTCAGATTTTTGTACCGACGAAGATCCTTTGTAATAGAATAGCATTATTCCCCATTTTTAGGATTTAGCATTAAATCCCACGTGTATCCCCTATTTTCCTCAATCCCTTTCATCGGCCTTTCGATATTCTTTCATTTTGTGGATGGTTTTATATTTGGTTAAATATGTATGTCATACCATGTCATATGCTACATCACATACTCCTATGTCATGCAATGCATATGCCATGTCATAAGCATTATTTTGTATGCCAATACAATCAAATACGCCAATCCAATGAACAATATACGTTGTTTGCCATGCTATATGCTAATTTACCATATCATTTCACATGCCATTATACCATGATGCCATGTCATGTCACATGTCATTATACCATGCCACGTCGTATACCATACCACATACCATGTTGTATGCCACGTCACATACCATGATAAATGCCTATTCACCCCACATCACTATGTCATGTCATGCATATGCCATGTCATTTTTACTATGTCATATCATGCATATGCCATGTCATTTTATTATGTCATCACTTCACATGTCATGCATATGCCATGTCATCCAAATGCCATATAGCCATATATGTCATTCTACATACAATCGTGCAATGCCAAATCACATGTCACGTTGTGTACTTACATATACGCTCGTATGCTTGCCTGCTTAGGATAATTAATCCCAACTATGATGGTAAAATCGATTTTGGAAACTCATAAAAATAGATCTCCACCACCCAAACCCAATCTCTGAAGGGTTTAACTAGCACTCATGCTATGGGTTGGTTGGACCAATCCAAAACTATCTGATAGCGACTCCTTGTGACTCTTTTGAGTATGTATCATACCTCAAGGTAACCCCTCGAGAAGACTGTGCTTTCACTCTAAGTGCGATCCTCGGTCCATGAGCCTCGTAAGCCTCACTCTGGGCTGTTGGCAGAAACCGGTGCCTATAGCATGGCAAATCCATTTAATAAAAAGGTCAAGCCTATTGCTATGCAGGAAGGCAACTTGGTTCTGAAGCACGTCAAACTAGCTATCCGTAATCCATATGGAAAATTCAAACCAAATTGGGAAGGCCCATTCCTCATTAAAAAGATCCTATCCAAAGGCGATGTTCGCATTTCAGATTTGGAAGGCAATGAATTTTCAGAACCTATTAACCTTGATCGGCTAAAGAAGTATTTTATCTAGAGCAAAGGGCAAAAGGAAAAGCAAAAATTAAACAAAAATTCTAGTGAGCTGAAAACCTGTATAGGTGGTTCACACAAAAATTAAGACTAAAGAAAAATACTTGCTCGATGAGTAAAAAATTTGCTTGGAAACCTCATGCAAAAGTTAAAAGCAAAAGGAGAGCATTAAAATAGTTGATCAGAAAATCTCATATGAGACTGGTCAACAACAAGGGTTAAGTTTGATGCATATTGGGAAGCTTTTGTATTGGTTTTAATATTTTTCATGTAAATGTTTTAATCTCATTAATGCAAATGGAACACATGTTCATAAACTTAGTTATAAGTAATACTAATTGCAAATATAAAACATTGTCTTTCTTTGTCACATACAATCTTGTTGCCTAACAATTTCTTGCAGTACAGAATCCTAGTTGTAGTACAATACCCACAACTTATAATCATCATCTATAGAAGACCCAGCTCCAAAAGTCCTTACCAACATGATCTTACAGCGAGGCTAGGTCCTCTTTACGTGCTTCAAGAAGTAGGACAGCAATCATCCTCCCTCAAACTTAGTTAGTGTCGCACCCTAATTTTGGACCAGCTTGACTCGGATCGAGTCCGAGATGATTCTGGACCATTTCGGGTTGGTCTTGGGCCACCCCGGTTTGATTCGGATCATTCCGGGCCGTTCTGGGCTAATTCTGGCCCATCTTAAGGCGTCACACGCCGCATATGTTCTGGACCCACCGTATATGTACAAACATACGCGATCGCGTATGTTTGTGACACGCCGCATATGTTGGGATACGCGATCGCGTATGTCTCCGGGATAGAAATTTTAAAAGCTTTGGAACTCCATTTTGACAGGGGTTGGCAATTTTTAGGGTTTTCAAACTTTAGACCTACGAAAATTAGGGTTTTTGGGCAGCTAAAACGTGATTGATTATTCTTAATCTAATTTTGGATTAATCTAAGCAATTAGGGTTAGAAAAACATAATAAACTAACAACAAATCACTTAGATTAGGTGATTTCAATCCCTAAACTTGGATTTTGGACTGTTTTCTTTTCCCTATACTCGGAGCTAAGGAGAATCTACGAGAGGTTGGTAAATCCATCATTTTTTTTATTGCTATTGTGTATTTTTCGTGATATTCATGCTAAATCCATATGAAAATTGACCTTGCTTATTGTTTTGCATGTGATTATCTCATATCTTGATATTTTGTGCCTCATTTTCCGTGAACATGTACGATCACGTATGATCATCTCATATCATACGCGATCGCGTATGATCTTCCCGATCGCATATGTTATAAAATTCTGATTTTGATTTATTTTGATTGTCGAATGCTCTGTGTTATATTTTAAGCCCGTGCGTGTGATTTCTTAACTGTTTGCTTCAATCGCGTATGATTATACGTGATCGCGTATCATTTTCTCAATATCATACGCGATCGCGCATGTTCCATAAAATGCTATTTTGATTTATTTTGATTGCCGAATGCTTTGCGTTATGTTTTAAGCCTGTGCTTATGATTTTCTCATCGTTTGCCTCGATCGTGTATAATCATACGTGATCGCGTATGATCATCACAATATCATACGCGATCGCGTATGATCCCAAAATATTTTTCCTTCATTTCCGTGTTTTCCTTTTGATTATTTATGTCCACTTGCGTGATTTGTGTGCTGATTTCATGATTAATGCCATTATTACTCTATTTGTTCCCTTTTATGTGCTTGGATTTGATTTTGTAGCTAATTAGGTTGATTTGGGAAGGAGGAGGATGAGTATGCATGGATGTTTAGCCGGGCCCGAGGCCCAATCACGACAAGCCC